>JAOUQZ010045829.1:0-10029 GCA_028564935.1 Neosilurus hyrtlii | reverse complement strand
GAGAGGAGGATCCGGCCGATAGTTGAACCTCGGATTCAGGAGGAACAATGGGGTTTTTGTCCCGGCCGCAGCACTCTTGACCAGCTCTACACACTCTACGGGATCCTGTAGGGGCATGGAAGTTTGCCCAACCAGTCCACATGTGCTTTGTGGACTTGAAGAAGGCTTTCTTTTGGAATGCACCATCCGGGTCTGGAATGAGGTCTTGCCCCCAGTGGAGAAGTTTAAGTATCTCGGGGTCTTGTTCACGAGTGAGGGAAGGATGGAGCGGGAGATTGACAGGCGGATCGTTGCAGCCTCTGCTGTAAAGCGGGAGCTTGTACCAGTCTGTCGTGGTGAAGCAGGAGCTGAGCCAGAAGGCAAAGTTCTCAATTTACTAGTCAATTTACATTCCTACCCTCACCTATGGTCACGAGCTTAGGGTAGTGACAGAAAGAACGAGATCGCGAATACAAGTGGCTGAAATGAACTTCCTTCGCAGGGTGGCAGGTCTCTCCCTTAGAGATAGGGTGAGAAGTTCTGTCATCCGGGAGGAACTTGGAGTAGAACTGCTGCTCCTTCGCGTTAAGAGGAGCCAGTTGAGGTGGCTCGGGCATCTGATTAGAATACCTCCCGAACGCCTCCCTGGTGTGGTGTTTCGGGCATGTCCGACCAGGAAGAGGCCCCAGGGCCGACCCAGAATACACCGGAGGGACTTCATCTCTTAGCTGGTCTGGGAACGCCTTGGCGTCCCCTGGAAGAGCTGGAGGAAGTGGCTGGGGAAAGGGACGTCTGGAAATCACTGCTTAGGCTGCTGCCCCTGCGACCAAACCCCAGAACGAGCGGAAGAAGATGAATGAATGAATGAATGAATGAATGCCCTCCCAGGCTGACAAGTTCTATCTGACCAAAGCAACTTATTTTAAAGCACCAGATACCTGTCTTTCCCCCCTTCCTCTTATCAGTATAAGTAGTTCCACTATTAGAAGGCCAGGGGTTTGGCTTTGGTTGACATTTGCAGTTGAAACACATCCCTTTGAAGCATTCTATAGACAGTGGGAGCTCATCACCACCACCACCCACCCCAGCCACGTCAGCATTAAGACCTTAGACCTAATTTAATTATGCACATGTATATATATATATATATGTACATGATTATATATGTATAAAATGTGGTATTTGAACCTAAACTATTGAATAGCAAGCAGTATACACAGAAAAGTTGTAACATATAAAAAAAAGTCTAAACTTATTTTTTATCTGTCCTTTTATATGATTGGTACTTTGATTAGACAATGAGTGCTCAGTCTGCCAATTTCAGTTTCTTCTTAAAACATATATTTTAAAAATGTATATTATTACACACAAATATTGAAGTAATAAATAATTAGTTTCATTTATGCTGTCCAGGTTGTACTCAGCCCTCGCCCAGAGTCGGCTGAGATGGGCGCCAGCCTCCTCGTGACCCTAATTAGGATTAAGCTGTTTGGAATACCAAACCATAACATACCAACTGGTAAGATTTTGCCATGCATGTACGACGAAAAAGCTAAGGAAAAATCTGTGCCTGTTTTTAGGCCAGTGGTCTATGATCACTGTACCAAATTGTAATAGACTGATGTGCAGCTGACTGTCTGCATGAAACTACGGCACTGGGGTCCTTACACTGTGCCCACTTCATATTATTCACTGTGCTTTTACAATTCCTTTACAAAAATCTAAATAATCCTCTTTAAAATGTTTGTTATTTGCAGATAAAATTGTGTGGATGTCCAAAATGAAACTTTTGATTAATGAAATTTTCCTATTACCTTTAAAAAACTGGGAGCTTAGCCCTACTAGCTCGGTGATCCAAGCCTAAATATTATGTGTTATTCTTTATAGTTCAAAATGTGGATTCTTAAACTTATTTGCCAGGACCAATAAAAACTTTTTACCAATTTAACCCCATTGTTGTTAAATTAACCTAATAGATTGATTAGAAATGATTATTATTTGTACAATGCAAAGTTTTGTTCAGAGTATAACCCTTGGATATTCTTCAGTGTATGAACCGTACAGGGAACTTCATGAGATGCAGTATTTGTTAGAAATAACTTGTGAGCATGTCACTCTTCATCTTTTACACTCCTCACCTTCTACAATTTTGGCCCCTTTTTGCATAATTACAGCGGCAGGTGAGGTCCTCCAAAGCTGATGAGAGACACCTATAATCTCTTAATGGCTGTAATGAGTGTACTCTCTCTTTTAAATTTGTCAATATGTTTTATAATTTTTTTGGTTTTTTTTTTTTAGTATTTTTGCTATTTGCAGGTGACGTAAAAACAAACAAAGAAAGAAAGAAAGAAAGAAAGAAACAAACAAATAAATAAATACCACACTGTCCATCTGTCTGCATCCCTCTGTCCTACAAGTAAAAAAAAAGGAAAACAAGTTCTGTTACAAAGTTCAGCATTTGATTTTCTGGCTTACTTCTTAAGAGATTTTAATACACTGAGGAGACACCTGTAAAACCAAACACACTAAATCTTATGTCCTGAGGGTGTACAAACTTTTTCACTCACCTTGGTCAATGTGTCATTCATTGTAATTTGGGTTAATCAGAGTGAATATGAAGTAGGACAAAAGGGACAGAGTGATTTTCCTAAGCCAATTTGCTTGAAGGACGGCACACAAGCTGCTGAGTTCATTACTAAAAAGAAAAAAAAAGGCCTCTAAAGGTCACAGAAACAAAATAAAATAATAACATTAATGAATTACCTCAGAAATAGTCCACAATATGTCAAAATAAGTTCTTAACTTAAAAGAATAGACACAGAAGTCTGATACTAGCTACTGTGATCGCTTCAATCTCAGGAATCTGAGCTATTTACATCGAGTGGATGGGTATGGAGTACAATATATGAGTACACTGTAGAAAAGTAATTAATTAATCAAGTAACATCAAACAACAACGTGTTCCTCCAGGGTCCTTTTTTATTGCCTTATAATCTGTAATGTAAAGGGATTTTTTTCCTGGATTTTATGTAATGGACCCAGACAAAATAGTTCAGTTCGATAAAATAAATAAATAGATAGATAGATAGATAGATAGATAGATAGATACATACATACATACATACATACATACATACATACATACATACATAAATAAACAAACAAACAAACATACAAATAAATAAATAAATAAATTTGAATTAAATAAAAATGACATAAACAGGTGGTGCATGAATATGTATTAACCCTCTGTTCATAGCTGGAACAGCTGTGAGACAAACCTAAAAGACTTGCAGCTCTTTAAAGTACTGACTTTAAAGGTAAAGTTATGCATGCTCAAGTTTTTTTGTTTGTTTTGTTTTGTTTTTGTGCTTTTTTGCTTCACAACAACAATTGTGCGAATTAACTGATTAAAAAAAATAGCTTTGTAATTCCACGTTGTAAAAAAAACTGCCAAGGGAGTGAATAGTTTTTCAAGCTACAGAAAAAGTAAACTCAAGTAAGTTTCTTAGTGGTCAGAGAAAACAGTTTCCAGTTTCTCCAAATTTGTGGATTACTTAATTAAAGATATTGTGGTAGAGGTTGACAGTTTTTATTGCAAAAATAAGGCTTGTTTGCTATGGTTGAAATGTTATTTCCTAAAATGTTGAAGCAATGCAGACTTATTTTACCAAATTTGGCTGTGTTTTGTATTGAAGCATTCTGCCCAGTGTGTGCTCAAGCCAATGTCCCTCAAACTGTATGTATCCTGTGGGGAAACTCATACCTCACCCTATGACAGCACCATTCATCCCATATCATGACTATATTCTGGTTAAGTTTTTCACACTCCCTGCACCCCATCCCACAACCACCTCCTCACACAGTCTTTGACATCAGTCAATTTAATCAAGTGATTTCAGTGACTGAGGGATTCAGTTCACATCCAGTTTATGGTCCAGTTTCATTGTTTGAGGACCCGAGTGATCACTCCTCATGTTACCATCCACAGTCCAACGGGCAGGTTGAGCACATTAGGATAGTGATAAGTTTCTTCTGGGTATTATTTCTCCAGTGGACTTGGCTATGAACTCCCTATGCCATTTTGCTCCCTGCTTCTTCCACTTTCAATTTAATACTTGATTTCCATGCAAGACATCAGGAAAAAATAGGTCCCTGTCTCAGAGGGTGTCCCAGAAAAGGATCTGCTTCCAGAGGAGTGGCTATGTTAACATCCACAGTGGATAATTCCCAAAACTGTTTCTCAGCAGCTTGAATTAACTACCATCATTTGTGTCATGAGATCTAATTCCCCTTCAAATTGATTAACCTTGCACCTGTCTCTAATTACACATGCGCACTCCAGAGACTGTATGGTATAAGGACTGTGCCCTCATGTCATGTTAAAGTGAGCAGTCTCTGAAAATTCATTTACATTGTCCTGTCTCTCACATTATCAGACCATTTCAGGGCCAGTGACTGGTCTTTGACAAACAAACTGGGATATATAAAATATATATACTTACTGCCAATGAAAACACAACACTCTATATATGTTTAATATTTTGTCTCTAAATGGTAAATTAAATTATTAAAATCAATTCCATACAATATGAACAGCATTAATCAATAACCGAAAATCTTTGTGTCAAAATATTGCAATTTTGAACAAAACTGAGGCACCTCTTCTTTCCAAAATCACAACAAAATGTACATCCCAAAAACAAAGTTCAGTATGGAATATGACCTCCATTTGAGTTAATGCAGGCTGTAATTCGCCTGTGCATGGATCTGACAAGCCTCTGTATGTAGTCCTGTGGGATGTTTTTCCACTCCTCCTGCAATGCCACAGTTGGTTCCTGCCTGTGCTGCGCTGCTGCTTTGATGGGTGATACATCAGGCGAATACACAGGCCAGGAAAGGACATGAAATTCCTTGACCCCCAAACAAATTTGGAGCTGTGAAAGAGTCTAGATCCAGAGCTCAAGCTCAGTGAAGAGTGACGGTGAGTGCTGCTACTGAAAATGAGTCATTGGTGTTTAGGGTCATTGACATACCAGTACTCATTCTCAAATAGAATGGTCCCAAAAATATTACAAAAAGATTTGTGTTGGGTTTTTATTGGCAGTGAGTATAAATAAAGGTTAAAAGCACAGTGAATACATCCAGTCCATTTTGCCTCTTAAACGTAAATTCATTTGTCATCCACTTCTTTTCTGTTAAATTTAGTCATTCTGTAACTTTATTTTCAAACAGCAGTTAGTGTTTGTGCATCTGGGAAAAATTCAAGGCTTTACTAGCAATATTGTGGAATTTTACATGGAACTCATATGTCAGGATTTGTGTTTTTTTTTTTTTTTTAGCTAAGGTTAGCTAAGGTCCTCTTAATAAATGACTATTATCCGATTTGCCTAGAAAATATGTGCTAAAAGAACAGTTTATTGATGGCAGTAGTTGTTTATTTGACCCTTGGACTCCATGTTAGAACCAGTGCTGGACATCCCAGCATGTACTTTGGTCAGCCTTTGTGGCAACAAAAACGTGCTCTTTGTTAACCTGGATTTAGACTCAGGCCACGATCTCCATGATTTGAGAGAATTGTGATGAGCGTGTGGGTTCATGGGATCTAATTGTAATGATCTTGAGGGAACTTGATGGTGTCATCGTGATGATCATGAAATGGAGGATTGTTATGATTTATTATAATTTAATGCCAATCGTGATAAACTGTGGGAGGTTATCAGACCGTAACACAGCGTAACAGACATTAATGTGCCATCGCAGGGACCTTAATAAACTTGGTAACATGATTCCCTAAACTTTCAATAAGATGCACCCTGCCTTCTTTTTATGCCCCAATCGAGCTCCAAGTAGGCTCATAAATCAAAAAATGCTTTTTTGATTCATGGATATCATGGACATTTGGGTGCAGTGTAAACCCACGTTTATCAGTTTTGTGAAATTTATGTTAAAATCTGTCTATTATGCCACTTAATTATTATTAGATATTTATTTTCTAAACCGCTTAATCCTAATTAGGGTCTGAACAACTATTTTAAGGTTTTGGCATGTCGCAGAACATTCATGATGCTCTGCTACACCTAATGATTTATCTTTTAAAATGACCTATGCTATACTTTGATTTATATTTAGGCTATAAGACAAGCCAAATTAAAGCATATTTAACATTTTAAAAGTCACTAACAGAACAGTAAGTTGGTAGTTATCTTGTTTTATCCTCAGAGTGAACCCTGTGTTCACTATGCTTTTTACCCTAAATATAAATAAAGGGGACAATAATGGGAGAAGCTGAAACATTTTAAATCCAGCAGCAGTATTTTAATAGACACAAACACATACAAGACCAATCATTTGCTCTTCTGCACAAAATTACTTGCTCATACATCATTCAAACCAAAGACGCAGAGCAGACAGTTCACAACCCAAACAGAGAAGTGCACAAATACATACTGTATTTTGTTACACATTGCCTAAATACTTTTGTGAGAATCTATGTAATTAAAATACACTTAATTTGTAATTTGAAAATACAAAATCATTTAACCTCTTTACACTATCTGGAGGAAAACCCACACACGAATGGGAAAAATATACAAACTCCAGACAGATATGCCCTCCCCAAACAGGGGACTTGAACCCATAACCTTCTTCCTGTGAAGTGGGCATGTTAACTACCACACTGCTGTGCTCCCCAATGACAGAATCATTAAAAAATATTCGTTCAGTTTTAAATCCCCTGTTAAGAAAAAAACAAATATATAAATATATAAATATATATATATATAGTGTACTTGACATTTGTATATTACATGCATCAGCTAAAATTTGTCCTGAGGGTGACAGGACACCCAGTGTGAGCACAGGCATGGGCCTCACAGGCCATGCTTTATTATCCTGGATCTGTGGTGTACAAAGGGGAGGTCGATGGATACACATACAGTCTCTCTCAAAGTGTATAAAAATGACTGGGGTAGGAGTGATATAGGCAGGTTTGAGTGGAGTACATGCAGAATAAAGAATCTACTTTAGGTTTTAATTTATTATTTAAACTGGGGCAGTATAAGAAATGAGAAGTTAAAGCAAATGAAACACATGTATTTATCAGGGTGCTATCTGGGCTTTACGTGCTTGGTAATGCAAAGGTGTTCCAGATTCTTGTATAAAATGGTGCAATGCAACTTTGAGACTATGTTATAACTCTTTCAACATGAGCTAGTACTTCACAGTTGCCAATTTTATAACTCAGTCAGTGAATTTTTTTGGGAAAAGTAATTTGAATTTCTTGCCAAATCACTGTCAATGCACAGCTTCCATTCCAGGTTCTGATGCATAAGCTTTAGCTAGCATTAACTTCAAAAGGCCATCAAAAGATGAGGTAGAACTGATGTTGCAGTGAATGGGGAGGACAAGGTGCAGGTGGTGGACAGTGAAGGAGAGGGGTTTTTTTACTGCACCTTTGGGTCAGGGAACAGGTTCTAACTGTTGTGGCTATTGGAGTCCTTGGGATGGGTGCTGGAATGGCTTCCTAATGGGGATACTGGGGGACTTCAGTGATCACACAGGCAATGGCAGCATGATCTGGAGGGGTGTGATTGAGAGGAACGGTCTGTTTAATCTGCCCCACAGTGAAGTTAAGTTATTGGACTTTTATGCTAGTGTCAGTTTGGCAATAACTTATGCCATGTTTGAACATAATGGTGTCCATCAATGATGTTGCACCAGTATACCCTGAGTCGCAGGTTGATTTGGTTTGTAGGTTTGCAGTCATATTGACTTTGTTCTGCACACTCCAATCAAAAGAGATATGAGAGGATGCCAGACAGACCCAAGCAAATAGTGGGGGTCTTCAGGTAATGTCTAGCTGAAGACGCACTAAAGCTGTTCTTTAACTCTCACCTATGGGACAGCTTCAGAAACATTCTGAGAGTGCTGGGGGACATGTAATCTGAGGGCTCCATGTTCCACACTGCTAATGCTGAGGCAGATGCGGTCTGTTTGGAGATGTGGTCAAAACATGGCCAGTGCCAGTTGTGTTGTGGTAATCCGTGAACTTGCTGGTGGACGCTGGTGCCCCAAGGAAATTCTGGCAAACTATCTGGCTGTCATGGTTTTCAGGATGGATAGGGAGCAGAATGCAACGGAGAAAGTATTCAAGCAGTGGAAGAAGTATTTCAAGGATCCTTGAAATTCAAGGAAGAATTCTACTAACATGAATTCTGAGGTGGAATAATGGCTGGATTACTTGGTGATGGGTCTGGGTCACTAAGACACACAAGACCCAAATAAGTCCAATTGTAAAATTTTCAGTAAAAATGGAGCCAGCAGCAATATTTTTTACACAAAGAAGAAGAACACAACTGCCATTGGCCTCATCAGCAAAATCAATGAGGGGCGGTATAGAGAGGAAGTGGCACAATTAGAGACCTGGTGCCAGAAGCACAACCTGTCCCTGAATGTGGACAAAACCAAAGAGGTGGTTGTGGACCTACGTAGAAGGCCTGCTGATCACCACCCTGTGCAAGTCTCTGGCTCTGTGCTATAGACAAAACAACCAAGTTCCTTGGAGTTCACATCGCTGATGACCTCACCAGGATGACCAATACCAGGTGTGCTGTGAAGAAGGCACAACAATGTCTTCACTTTCTGCAGAGACTGAAGAGACCAGTCCTCACCACCTTCAACCGAGGCAGTGTAGAGCATCCTGTCGAGCTGAATTATCTTGTGGTTTGGGACCCGCTGTGCACAGACAAGAGCTTCCAACACAACATGAGAACAGCTTGTAACAGTCAGAGTACAGCTATGAAGCTGGTTTATGCCACCTGGTGGTGTCCTTGCTTTTATTCTGTGATTGGTGGAGTGCTCCTTATAATATGTTATACATCCGGTCTCAATTTTAATGCTACACATAATGAGTCTGTGCAGGAGGTATAATCTGCTAAAGCTGCAGTGTAGAAATCCCTCCACTTTGCTTGTCCCCTATTTCTGATGCTCTGGAGCTTTACTAACGGCTGCTACGGCTAGGCTTCATCATCTGCACCCACGATACAAGCTGAAAGGATCATTGGGAGCTCCCTTCTCTCCATCCAGGAGCTGTTTCTCACATGCTGTCTATGCAGTGAATCTGTGATTGTGACAGACCCATCTCACCTCTCTTATGGACTGTTTGACTTCCTGTCAGGCAGGAGGTATTGAAGCATCAGAACTCGCATTGCAAGGTTGTGTAACGGCTTCTTCCCCAAAGCTGTGAGAGCCCTGAACACACACACACACACACACACACACACACACACACACACACACACACACACACACAATCATAATCCACTACCCTCATTACACACACATAACTCATGGGGTAACTCACACTATGCACACGTGTTTTAATTTATATTGTACATCCTACACAATATAAAGTATGCACACACTTTACACTGTATATATTGTACAGTTTATATTGGAGAACTTAATGCCATACTAGCACCTTAAAGGTCCAGTCTTACGTAGGATATGAGTTATGCTTAAATATGTAAAATCTTACCTGCTAGGCATGTTGAAATCATTAGAACAAGAAAGTATGTAGATAACAAAGAAATAAATCCATTTTTTTGAGCAAGCAACATTAGCTCTCCAAAACACAGCAAATGTGATGACGTGATCTGCTACGTCAGAAACTGACCTCACAGGTTTGGTAACAGCGTGCAAGCATGCAGCCTCAAAGTCCTCATCAGTTTCTATCAATTTAACGACCACTGGAGTGATGTCAGAGAACCTGACATTGATGAACATGATTTAGGGAATGTTTTATTCGCAAATGAACCCATGGGGGGGTGGTGGGGGTTGTTGGGGTCATGACAACAGAGAAGAGAGTCTCGGAAATACTACATGGTAAGCATCATCAGATTTCAACCCCATATTCATTCATTCATTCATTCATTCATTCATCTTCTTAACCGCTTATTCCTACTTAGGGTCGCAGAGAGGCTGGCGCCCATCTCAGCCGACTCTGGGCGAGGGCGGGGTACACCCTGGACAGCTCGCCAGGCCATCGCA
>JAOUQZ010045828.1:0-10029 GCA_028564935.1 Neosilurus hyrtlii | reverse complement strand
TCTCTCTCTCTCTCTCTCTCTCTCTCTCTCTCTCTCTCTCTCTCTCTCTCTCTCTCTCTCTCTCTCTCTCTCTTTATATGTATATATATATATATATGAATATATATGCATTGTATGTTATAAATGAATGGTCATCATGGAATCCTGGCCCTGTCTGAAATTTGGTGGTAAATAATAGGAAGATGAGAGAACAGTATAATGCGAGACATGAAGAAAAAGCCGGTTAGTTTTACACAGCATGAGGATATGAGCAATTAATAGCTCTAAGCCATTGTAACTATGACACACTATGACTATTTACTCTGCTTGGTGCTACAGTGTTTATACGTCAACATCATAGTGTTCTATTGTTCAGGTACTGTGATACTAATCCACATTAAATTACTTCCTAACTTGTGTAGATGCTGGGGTAAATAACATAATAAGTAATCAAATCTAGTTAAAAAAATCATCCTATAGTGTGCAGATAAATTTGTATGGCAGATACATAACTGTTGACAGATGCTTAAGAATCTAGCTCTGATTAACAAGGCATTAGTATTGGCTGTCTTTAGCCTATAGTGACAAAGTGATTAATCTGCCCTATACTGTATTTGACATCTTACTCCCTTGAGCATGTGTGGATATAAATGAATTAAAACAAATGTTGTTCCTGTGTTAGAAGTTGTTCCTATATTGTAAGCTGTTCCTGTATTGATGATTTGATATCTTACCTCCCAGCTAGGTTCAACAGTATGGCTGAAAATGAAAATAGTAGCGACTTTGAGGTTACTGACTGGAAGGTTATAAGTTCTTGGCACCTCCAAGGTGCTACTACAATGCCTTTAATCTAAGTGCTAAAACTTCATTTTCTTAGTGCAACTATTAGTTGATTAGGAGAAAGGCATCTGACAAATATTTGTATAATAGCAGAATGTGTGATCACTTGGTTAGACTAAGTTCTGTTTAAGATTTTCCAGTTACGACATTTGTAAAAGATGTAACCATGCATTTGTAGAATCCATCGTAATTGCATGGTCAGTGTTTTGTATAATAGAGCTAATTAAATTTGTTAGTAAATATCATAAAAAAGAAGGTAGAGTATAAAAAAGTGTGTCAAGTTGAGTTTAATTATGAAATTGAGTAAGGTACTCAAATTGAAGTTTAAAAAAAAACAATCAAATGGTCAGAATTCACAAATCATGGTTACAGAGTTTTTCCCAAGGCCTAGTGGGCATATTCATTCATTCATTCATTCATTCATTTTCTGAACTGCTTTATCCTAATTAGGGTCGTGGGGAGGCTGGCACCTATCTCACTGACCTATCTCTCTGACTCTGGGCGGGGGCAGAGTGCACCATGGACAGCTCGCCAGACCATTGTAGGGCAGGGCATATTCATATATAATAATAATAAAATAAAAAAAAATCAGAAAATTGGGATTCTAAGTTGCGCAACAGATACCCCTTTTCCCTATGATGTGGAGATCTTGAACTCTAATCCCAACCACAACCACAGCCATCTGTGTCTGGAAGACCAGAAGAGCATAACTGGAAGGGCTCTCTTGGAAGAAGGGATGGCACATGCTCTCTCCTCTCAACCGCATCAATCATGTGCATCAGTTAGCTGATGCATATAAAGGTAATGTTTCCTCTGAGTGTGTTATGCCATCCCTAACAGAAAAATGCAGATAGCTGGCATTACATGCCTCAGAGGTACCCTACAGTGACCTTTCCCCTGGTTGGTAGCTGTCATGTAATAAGGAAGAGATGTCTGATGAGTGGGAATTGGCCATGACTGACTTACGGAGAAAAATCTAGGGAAATAATGGTTTAGACCAGGAGTGTCAAACTCATTTTCAGGGAGGGCCACATCACTAAATTTCAAGGTCATCGAATGGGCCGAATAATCACTCAACATCTATTCAGAAAAGGCAACCATGAAATATTATTTGTTTACACATTTGTATTTTTTTCTTTTATTTGCTTTCATTTTCTGACAATGTATAACAGTGACAAGCTAGCATGCAATTTTTCCTGTGTCCTGAATGGCCAGTCGTTTACTTGAACTAGGTTGCCTCCACCTACTGGATGGATCATGAATTACATTGCATGGTATTAGTTGTAAAAGAGCTCGCTTTTAAGTTTGACACCGGTGGTTTGGACCATGCCCATACAGATAAAGACATTATGATATGCACCTCATATCTGCAGTTTTCCCCTGCTTTCTGGAAAAAATAGTGAAAGAATAGATATTCTATAGAAATCTATCAAACATTGGAACAATGGTTTGGATATGCTGACGCAGCATAAAGCTAATTTTCCTGAGTTGCCTCAAGTACCCAGGGCAGTAGGATGGTTGCACCTCAAAGTAATGTGCACATCACCCTGGTTAAGTGTTCCTTTTCCATTAAATTATGTGTTGCATTTCACTTGCAGGCACTGGGAGCTTAATGTGCTATGGATAAATCCATACATTCATTCCTTGAGCTCAGCCGATGAGATCTGTGCTCCATTAATAGTAATAAGCTCCTAAGAAATCGCTCCCCTTATAAATATGTAATTTATTTGGCACGTGATCTGCTAGTTAAAGTGGGCCCCTTTGCCATTTTAATATCTCTTAAGAAGTAATCCTCCACAATATGAGATTTCCTGCCCTCACATTTACACAGATATATTCGTTTTTTGGTCATGGCCCCTTGGGCAATGGACAATTATCAGTGCCTTATTTCTTTGAATGGATCAGTCCTTTGAACAGTCAGCACCTCATCATTTCCTTTCTTATTTGGCTGTTTGCACTGAGGCCTTGCCATTGAATTTGACTTTTTTTTCCTGTAGCCTTTGCTATACATCATGTAGATATTGTTGACAGTAATTTGATTTTGAGCTAGTTTGTATTTACTTTATGATAAATAAAGGAGATTGATTTAATAAGTTAAATCAAGCAAACATCCTATGTGTTTATTATTACTTAGTATAAATACAGTGATATTGTACTTATTGTTTTAAAATATATATATTTAGGCTTAATATGTTTTAAAGACTTAAAATATCCAAATAAATGAAGCATCAGGGGCACGAATGCTCAATGTTTTTGCAGGTTAAAAGGTTCTGGGTCAGAATCTGAACCTGTGCTTGTGTGGGTTTCATCTGGGTACTCTGGTTTCCTCCCAAAGCCCCAAAACAGGCATGCTAGGTCAACTGGCTTCTCTGAAGTGTCCCTGGTTGTGAACATGAGAGTGAATGGTTGTTTCCATGTTGACGTTATGTTTAATAAAGGCCAATTTATTCACATATGATGTTTTAAATTATCTGCTTGAATGTGACATGCTTCTGTGTTAAAATCAATACTTTTTCATAAAACACTGGTTGTTCAATCGCAAACTTGGTAAAAACTAAACAAACAAAAAAGTTTATGTCTTTAAACAGTGGGTATAGAAAAGAATATCCCCCTTGAAAATATTCACATTTTGTTGGATTGTAACCTGAAAAATATTTACCAGCTGTATTTTACTCAGTGCAACTTAGAGCAACTGAAACTTATAAGAGCAACAGTTGAGAAATATAAAAAAATAATAAAAAGTTAACACTGAGATGGTTAAAGTGAACCCCCTTCTAAAAATTCTTGTAAACTCAATCAGTTATAATCACCTTCTCCACTGCACACCAAGTTAATTGGCTTCCACCTGCGATCGACTGTAATCAGTCTGATTATTTCAGCATAAAAACAACACTGTGTCAAATGTTCTCAGGAATAAAGTTCAAGAAATTGATACAAAAATTCAAAGGCTTTATTAGTCCCTAGGAGAACAGTAAAGTCCACAATCAAGAGGTGGAAAAAGTGCTTGGTACTACTAGGACCCTTCCAGGATCAGTCCGTCCCTCCTAACTGGATGGATGAATGAGGAGAGGGGCTATATAGAGGCCTTTTGGCAACTTTTAGAAATTTTAGCAAAGAATGGTCATTGTATGCACCCGAAAACAATATTACAAATACTCTACAAATGCAGTTTGTATGGGAGAGTCTCGATTAAGTTTTGCAAAAACACTCCTCAAAGATTCTGTGACCAA
The DNA here is from genome assembly GCA_028564935.1 of Neosilurus hyrtlii. Lineage (NCBI taxonomy): Eukaryota > Metazoa > Chordata > Actinopteri > Siluriformes > Plotosidae > Neosilurus > Neosilurus hyrtlii. The sequence goes on along the minus strand of JAOUQZ010045828.1, from coordinate 5,980 downwards.
ATAGAAAAAAAGGTGTTATGATCAGATTAGAGAAATGTTTAACTATTTGGCCAACAAAGGAACACCATACCTACAGTAAAGTATGGTAGTGGTAGGATCCTGTTGTGGGGATGTTCCTCTACAGCTGAGACTGAGACGCTTGTCAATATGACAGGAAAAATGCATGGAGCAATATATTGTAAAATTCCTGAGGGAAACCAGCAGCCCTCTGCCAGAAGCTTTCAATGAGAAGGTTCACCCAACATGATAATGATCCAAAGTTTGACCCAAAGATATCCACCCAAAAGGTGGATGTCCTCACGTGGCATAGTCTGAGCCCAGACCTAAACCCTGTTGAAAATCCGTGAAATGACTTGAAGAATGCAGTCCACCAACATCACCATTTAATTTGACTGAGCTTGAAGAGTTCTGTAAAGAAGAGTGGGCAAATATCGCACAGTCTACATGTAATCAAAGCCAATAGTGGTTACACAAAGTACTGGCAAAGGGGGTGATCCTTTAACCATCTTTAACTGTTGCTATTCTATATTTCATTTGGCTGCTATTAGTTGCATTAAAAAAGGCAGTTTAAAGTCAAACAAAAAGGTTAGCATGCATAGTATACACCAGCGCCCATTAAAACACACTTTTGTTATTACAACCTCCTCTGTAGAAAAAAAAATGAGCAATACTTCCTTGCACAGGAGATGCCACTGTACTGCAAAATGTGAGGTAGGAGTGGCATCAGATAAACAGTTGCCATGGAAGTGTTGTGCATTAAATGTACCGGGTAATATATAAGAAAACTCTTGTATGATGTATGTAAATGTAATGCAGTATTATGTGCTAAAGTTCACTAGCTTATATCTGATTTGTTCGTTTAATATCTGTATACTTTGTTTTTGATGGCATCTTGCCTTTGTGGAACTGACACATGTACATCCTATTCTCATGATTTCACACTTTCATGTTAGTGAAATGAAGTACAAATGGTGGTATTGTAGTACAAAAGGCTAATGCAAACTATCGAACAGATTTTTAGCAGATTGTGACTTCGTAGATGTAAGTAAAAACCACCTGATGAATGAAATATCCAAATTTTCAGTGTAAAAGGAGAGTTTTAAAGGCTTTTCTTTAATTTTCCTTTAAATAAATTCATTTGGAAAATATTTCTTGAGTTCATTTCAGTCTGTAAAGCAATAAAATGTGATTTATTTATTTAAAAAAAAATTCTATCCCCACTATGCAGTGTTTAATGACTGGAAAAGTGGAACATTTCTGCAGCATATTTCTTTTTACACAAGTAATAATGTTCATTCACACTCACACTCTCACCTACGGGCAATTTGGAGCAGCCAGTTAGCCTAATGTGCATGTTTTTGGACTGTGGGAGTAAACCAGAATACCCAGAGGTAACCCATGCAAGAATGGGGAGAACATGCTAATTCCACACAGAAACACCCGATTCTGGGGCTTCAACCCAGAATGTGAGGCGGACATGCTAACCACTATGCCATGATGCCGCCCATGACAATTATAGTAATGATAAAAATAGTCTCAAAAGCTTAACACAATTCTTTTTGGATACACGTAGTTTCTGTTTCTCTAATAGAGCGCTACATAAAGGTTAACATTACACCCATGTAAGAAAGCAAAACATTAAAAACCAGCATGAGTAACTCTAAATTCTCTTATGCTGTTTTGCTGTTGGTTCTTGAAGTGTGTCCTTCAATGTCCTAACATTGTCCTATATACTATATGGCCACTGGTTTGTAGACACATACCCAGTTGTGAAAAATAACCTCCATTCTTATTGGAAGGCTTTCCACTGGATTTTTGAGAGTGGCTGTGGGGATTTGCGTTCATTCTTCCAAAAGAGCAGAATGGAGTCAGGCACTGATATTGGATGAAAAGGTCTCGGGTGCAATCAGGGTTTCAATTCATCACAAATGTGTTCAGAGGGGTTGATATCAGGGTTTTGCACAGGACACCCATGTTCTTAAGGCTCCAAAACTTGATAATTCATGTCTAAACATTGTGCACATGATTGGACTCTTAGTTCCAGTAAAGAGAAAAAGTAATGCTACAAAATACATTGTGGCACTGGTTTGGGAAATGGGTATTTTAGTCAAGTGTCCACATACAATTGGTCATATAGGATGTTTTTACAGTAATATCTATTTACTAATCTGGGATTACTCATATGTTGTGTTTGATGTCTTTCTTATCGAGCCATGCTTTTATTTGGCTGCAAATGGCAGGATGAGTCACTGAATAGCCTCTTTTGTGCGTGCTTGATGTGAATTAACACATTTTTTTGTTTTCTTGTTTGTGTTAATCGAACAAAAATAGCTTCAATCCTACCCCAGACTGTCTCAAAGTCAACTGAGTACACCAGATAAGAGCACCACTTTTTCCACAATTATACAAGAGGTAAAGGGATTAAAAAGTTCAAAGTTGTAAGCTTCACGATTGTTCCAGCCAAAGTGAACCACTGGTAGTGATTGACTTTCAGGTTTAACCCAACAGAGACAGGGTGAATGTCTGGATTGGAGTGAGATGTTAATGGTATCACCTTTAACAAAATATTGAACAAAAAACAGGCATTAGATCAACCTCCATTTCAGGGAACCAGCGAGGAATTACATTAAATGAGGTAACTTGATAAACCTGGATTATTTCATCAAGACTGGCTAATTTCTATCAATTTCAAGGAAGTTAATCTTACTTACTGCTCAGTTACTATGGCAGCATATACTTTGGGTAAAGCTGTACAGTAAAGTTAGTTTAGCCTAGGAAAAAGTTTCTACTGAAACTAGGGACTTTTATTAGCCTACTTCACTGAACACCCCTCAGGATTTTGTCAGTTAGATAAAAATTCTTTGTATGATCAAAGACTGCCCAAAATCTGTAACACATTACTAGGGTATCTTCTCAAGTGAGTGTTATTTTATGTCATGGACCCCTTGGGAATTTACCCATTTATCAGTGACTTGTGAACCTTTGGCCAGGTCTGTAAAACAGCCATTTTCATTTCCAATTTTTTTCTAGGATATTTTTGTGTCCATTCTTGTTTTAAGAAGGTGAAATGCTTTCCAGGTCATTTTCATTTTGGTCAGTCAACAGGCAAATGGATAACTGGTTTCAAAATACCTACCACAATTGAGCCCCTTAGAGCAAAAGTGGGCTAAGTCCATTTTGTGAATTTTCATGTGAGCGCTTTAAAGTTTTAAGGCTACAAAAACTGGTATGATTCATATTTCAGTGCCTTAAGTCTCACTGAATACTTTTTCAGCCTAAATTGCTGTGTTGGGACTTTTGGGAATTTGGGAAATTTTGCCAAAAATTGCAATTTTGGACTTAGCCTTACCTTAGGAATTGCAGCAATTTTTTGGAGAAATTAAATTTTTTAGTGAAACAGTGGTCTAAGACCAAATGTCCAGGAAAGTAGCAATATTACAAAAAATAATGAATAAGATTCAGTTAAATACCTAGCAGAAGATGCAGTGGTGTTCTAGCTACAGTAATACTTACTTTCAGAGTCCTCTATTAACTGAAGGATATTAACTCTTTTTCAGGTATGTTTTTCCTAGATGTGGAGGCTTTACACATGTGCGCCACCATCTTGGATTTTGGACTTGGCCCACTGTTGCACTAGTAAATCAGTGTAATAGTTAAGAGCAATAGTGAAGTGTCCCTATTATGTCAAAATTGGAACTCTACATGGAATTTAGACCAGTGTTCATCTGAAAGATGAAACTGTTCTCTATTAATTTCTGTACTTAACTCAAATGGACAAAAATGGACTTAGCCCACTGTTGTTCTAAGGGGCTCAGTTGTGTGTAATTTTTTATGCATCTGTGCCAGCAATAGACAGGCAGGAGGCATTATGTTTTCAGGTTGTCTGTCCATCCATCTGTATGTACGTATGTAGGTCGACCCAGGCCATTCTTTTAAATAAGATATCTCATGAATGATTTGAAGGATTTTATTGAACTTTTGCAAATCTGCCCACCTTGACTCAAGATTAAACTCATTAGATTTTGGAGGCTATAGATCAAAGGTCAAGGTCATTGCAGCCTCATGTTTGCCATTCTTCTGAATGTGATATCTCAAGCCCTTTTTGCAGGGATTGTATTCCAGTATTACATAAAAGTCCACTCTGACTCAAGAATGAACTAATTACATTTTGAAAGTCATTAGTCAAAGGTCAAGGGCACTGTGGCCTTAACATGCAGAGTAATATAACTGGCAGATGTTATTTTTAGTTTTCATACTGCCATTTAATGCAACCAAATTTGATGGACATCAGTTCAACTGACAGGAATACATAATCATGTCATGTTTCCTATATGCTTTGGATTAATGTCAATCCCTTTCAGTTAGCTTGACTGTTGCATGAGCGTGTCATTGTCTAATGTAGCTGTTTAGGCTCTGGAAAATAGTTCAGTAAAAATAAATAGAATAAATGCGAGCAGTAAGTCAGAGGAAATGATCCCCTGAATTAAAACCTTTATGTCAGTAAAGATTCAAGTTTTTTGTTTACACTTTGCTGGCAGTGTGGAAGTAAACTAACACAAAAAAAAACAGACTAAAGCAAGCAAGACATTAATTATGCACAAGTTAAATTAAGACAAATGTATTAATAGGAATAAGCATTTTGAGAAGCTATAAGAGGCACGGTGGTGCAGTGGTTAACACATCCGCCTCACAGAAAGAAGGCCTGGGTTTGATACCCAGGCACAGGCTTTTTTGTGTGGAGTTTGCATGTTCTCCCTGTGGGTTTCCTCCAGGTACTCCAGTTTCCTCCCACAGTCCAAAAACATGCACAGTAGGCTAATTGCCTGTTCCAAATTGCTCCTAGGAGTGAGAGGTTGAATGGTTGTATGTGTGTTGGCCCTGCGATGGCCTGGCAAGCTGTCCAGGGTGTACCTCGCCCTCAGCCAGAGTTGGCTGCGATGGTGGGCGCCAGCCTCTCTGTGACCCTAGTTAGGATTAAGCGGTTTAGAAAACAATGGCTTAGAAAATGAGTGAATGAATGAATTTTGAGAAGGTGTTGGACCTGGATGGGACAAGACCTCAACACAAACAAGGTAAACAGGATTCAAGTGAATCATTAGCATAAAGATATTGGCTGTAAATTCTACATAATAACTAAAAATTTAATGTGAATTATTATTACATAACAACGTCAATAGAATATAAACTCCTGAAAAGTGCTACTGTGTAGGAATGACAAAGCACAGCTTTCAAAATGCTTCTTTTCCACCCAGATCAGTTGTGAGTCACTGCGTGGTGTGTTGGTGTATTTTGTACATGCATCTACCAACATAGCACTCATGGGAAGCAGCAAAAATGTTTTAGTTTGTGTGCCATCATGTCCAAAAAATAAATAAAATAAAGAAAAGAAAAGAAAAAAAAAATGAAAAAAGAAAGAAAAAACCTAGCAGATCATAGGATTGCAACACCCATAAGTCACTACATGTTTATATGTCTTAAAGTATAACACTGACATGCTACTTTTGTCATCGCTAGTAGCAAGCTAACAAATTATTGTATGTTAGCCTAAAATTTCTTGCTATACATGATATCTAAATAGATACCAACTAAAGTTTTAATTTCAATTACAATAAAAGTGGGACAAAAGAAAGTGCCAAATTGACTAAATCAAATTATTAGTTTCTTACTGGTGGTATTGGTCTATTTCTGCTCTTCTGTATTATTCTTTTTTGTATTTTTCTTCTGCAAAAAGATGTAGATGCTTCACAGTCACTGATTATTCATGGTTACCTCATTTATTTAGGCACATTTCAAGAATTTGCATATCACTAGGAGGCTCTCTGTTATTGCCTGATAATACACATTTTTATAGAAAAGCAAGAAAATGTGCTATCTATCTATCTATCTATCTATCTATCTATCTTTCTATCTATCTATCCATCCATCCATCTATCTATCTATCTATCTATCTATCTATCTATCTATCTATCTATCTATCTAT
>JAOUQZ010045827.1:0-10030 GCA_028564935.1 Neosilurus hyrtlii | reverse complement strand
ATATATTATTGTAAATGTAGGTCAGTGATCAGCAATAACATTATCACCATTTAACAGATATTTGGATAGACACATCACATTCATGATCACATATGACACTCTGGTTGTCCTTCCTTCGCAGAATTTAGTGAGTATTCACTACTGACTGCCTGAACACCACCCAGACCTTCCATTTTGTAGATGAACAGACCCTGAGTAGCCATAATCTAAGCTTTATGATCACTAAGATCTGAATGACTTCAACAAGAGCATCATTGAGTGTCTGAGTCAAATGTCAAAAATGGCAGGTCTAATGGAATCTTAATGGAATGCAGAGATAATTACCTACCAAAAAGTAGGTAAAGATGGTGATCCAAAGAAGAATGACCAGTGAACCAAAAGAATCAGTGGTTCCAAAGGCACTAATCACTGATGGTGGGGAGTGAAGCTATTCTCTTTCTGGTACATTTTCCTTCCACGCTCTCAGCTGAAGAATACTTTAAAACTATGTAATACAGGCAGCCTGGGTTGACTGGGAGAAAAAAAAAGGCCCTGGAATTTTTGGTTTAGACAGGCCCTCCACAGCCAATCGACTTTCACCTGTGTGCTTGTTGTCATATTTACCATACTATATGTATCGTGATGTGGAGAAGTGTAACATGCACCTTATATACAGCTCATTTGCTACAACCACATCAGTCATCTCCATGCACTCACATGCAGCTGCAATTCAGTAAAAATGGGTAAAGAATAAATAAAGCAGATAAATTCATGCAACCACATTTAATTATAAAATATTTGTCAAAGATTAGTATAGTTGTGTGTTTTCATTTCTATTTATCTGACAAAGATCTGAAATAAATGTCAATAATTTTGCATTAGGCTACTTGTACTTGCTTATTTGGTGACTAGATTACCTGTGATGGACTGTGTAATCTTTCATGTCATATTTTATGGCACATAAAATGTGATTTATATCAGACTAATCAAGGAGAGGTAGACTGAACCTGACAAATCATAGATCTATACTGAATCAGACCAACTGTAGTTTAATCCTTATGACATGTAACATGGACTTAACTAAATAACACACAATTGTTCTACAAAGTTATGGTCTAAATAAATTTGATTACTGTTTCTCTGAATTTATGTTGCTCTTTGTCCCTGTCAAAACGATCATATAGCCTTTTTGTATTGATTTATTTATGTCACAGCAATTTTGCTGGTTTTGTTCGTTTAATCGGGGGTTTTAACAAAAATCTTGCCTGTATAAGCTACAGCATTGCACTTTTCTGCACATTTTCCTTAACTCTGTTACCTGCTGTGTAATGGTCCCAGTTACACATTCCTCCTGTGTTTCCCTGACACTCACCCCCTGCAGGTCTCCCTCAACCTGGTCCTGGCCCTCCTCCCCCTCCTCCTGTGTTTCCCTGACACTCTCCACCTGCAGGTCTCCCTCAGCCTGGTCCTGGCCCTCCTCCCCCTCCTCCTGTATTTCCCTGACACTCTCCACCTGCAGGTCTCCCTCAGCCTGGCCCTCCTCCTCCTCCTCCTCCTCCTCCAGAGTATCCCAGACACTTTCACCCTGCAGGTCTCCCTCAGCCTCTGTCAGCTAGCTTCTTCAAGTGCATCATGAGAAGAAGCACTGCCTGCTGCAAACAAATCTGTAATTTTTTACACAGCTGGCAGCCTCAAGAAGAAGACTCAAATTTTTTGTGGCATTGTTTTAAAATTAGCTGGCTATATATGGCTCGCTCGCAATGTTGCGCTCCCACTCACCAGTCTGAGCAGCTAAATGAGAATGGGCGGGACTCAAGCAGGCTGCACACGCTTGCCTGTGGGGACAAATGAATGGGCGGGGCGGGACCATGTGACTGTAAGGCCGCACTATGCAAACTGTTAAGCTATGCAGACTGTTCAAAGTGGGCGGGCCTTTGCCACACTACAAGGGGGCCACGCAGCGTCTGATTGGACGGTTTTATAACACACACATTTTCTCTGCTGGACCGGCCCACCGGGAAAACTCCCGGGACTCCCAATTGCCAGTACAGGCCTGCAGGCAGCTCATTATTCATCAAATAGCTAGAAGAGTTTGTGTACTCAAAAGGGAAAAGGTGAAAACAAAATGGAAGACACAAGGATGGAGTCTAAATTAAAACAAAAACACATGGCAAGGTGTCAACCAAAACAAAAGCACATAATGACGGAAAACAAAAACTAACCAACAGAAGTACTAAAATTATTATGCACATATGATGCCAAAGTGATATTGCGAAATCGCTACTTTTTCCCTTTTTTGAAATTTTTTTCTCCAAATGTTTCAATACACAATATGATGACAGATGCTGCTTTTTTAAAGCAATAATTATACTTTTTTAAATAATTAAAATAGTGATCATTATTTAAAAAAAAAAGTCTAATATTACTTTTAAAAAAGTAACTTTATGACCACTTTCTTTTTAAATAAATAAAATAAGGATCCCTCCTTGAATCGCCACCTTATCGTGGTGGAGGAGTTTGCGTGTCCTAATGATCCTGGAAGCTATGTTGTTAGGGGCATTATTACCCTGGTAGGGTCACCCAAGGCAAACAGGTCCTAGGTGAAGGTCCAGACTAAGCACGGTTCACAAGACCTATGAGCAAAATTATTTCAAGGACACAGTTTCCCTTTCCCGAATGTGGGTTACCGGGGTTCCACCCCTGGAGCCAGGCCTCGGGGGAAGGGGCTCGAAGGCGAGCACCTGGTGGTCGGGCTTCTGCCCCAGAAGCTCGGCCAGGCCTAGCAAAAGAGGAGACATGGGTCCATCCTCCCATGGACCCACCACCTGTGGGCGGGGCAATAGGGGTCGGGTGCAATGTGAGCCGGGTAGCGGCGGAAGGAGTGGGTCCTGCCGGACCGATCCTCGGCTACTGACTCTGGATCTTGGATACATGGAATGTCACCCCTCTGGTGGGGAAGGAGCCTGAGCTGGTGCGTGAGGTTGAGAGGTACCGACTAGATATAGTTGGGTTCACCTCAACACACATGGGCTCTGGAACCACTCTTCTCAAGAGAGGCTGGACTTTGTTTTATTCTGGAGTTGCTCATGGAAAGAGGCGGAGAGCAAGTGTGGACACCTTGCTCCCCACCTGGGTGCCCACATGTTGGGGTTCTCTCCGGTGTACAAAAGGGTAGCCTCCCTCCGCCTTCAGGTGGGGGGATGGGTTCTGACTGTTGTTTGTGCTTATGCACCAAATAACAGTTCAGAATACCCACCCTTTTTGGAGTCCGAGGGGTGGGGCCTCTCATCATTCTGAGGAACTTCAATGCCCATGTGGGCAACGACAGTGTGACCTGGAAGGGTGTGATTGGTAGGTACGGTCTCTCTGATCTGAACCTGAATGGTGCTTCTTTGTTGGACTTCTGTGCTCGTCACTGTTTGTCCATCAGGAACACCATGTTCGAACATAAGGGTGTCCATAAGTGCACATGGCGGATACATCACATGGTGGCATAGGCCACATTTCAATGATCGACTTTGTAGTCGTGTCATCGGACATGCGGCCACATGTTCTGGACACTCGGGTGAAGAGAGTAGCTGAGCTATCAACCAATCACCACCTGGTAGTGAGCTGGCTTAGATGGCGGGGGAGGCTGCCCTCCAGACCTGGAAGACCCAAGTGTGTAGTGAAGGTCTCCTGGGAACGTTTGGCAGAGTCTTCTGTCAGAAGGGCCTTCAACTCCCACCTCCGGCAGAGCTACCTGCACATCCCAATGGAGGCTGGGGATATTGAGTCTGAATGGGTCATGTTACATGTCTCAATTATTAAGGCGGCAGCCCAGAGCTGTGGCTGGAAGTTCATTGGTGCCTGTCATGGGGGCAACCCATAAACCATGTGGTGGACACCTGCGGTGAGGGGGGCTGTCAAGCTGAAGAAGGAGGCCTATCAGGTCCTTCAGGCCAAATGTGCTGTAGCCTGGGCTGTCGCCGATGCAAAATTTCGGGTGTGGAAGGAGTTTGGTGAGGGCCTGAAAAAAGACTATCGGTTGGCCTCGAAAAAGTTCTGGACCACCATTCGGTGCCTCAGGAGGGGGAAGCAGTACTCCACAAACACTGTTTACAGTGGAAGTGGGGAGCTGCTCACCTCAACTGGGGATGTTGTCGGGAGGTGGAAGGAATCCTTCGAAGACCTCAGTCCCACCAACACACCCTCTGTGCAAGAGGAAGAGCCTGGGGGTTCATAGGGGGTCTGCCTAACACTGGGGCTGAGGTCACTGAGGTAGTTAAAAAGCTCCTCAGTGGCTGGGCTCTGGGAGGATGATATCTGCCCTGAATACCTCAAGGCTCTGAATGTGGTAGAACTGTCTTAGCTGACACGTCTCTACAGCATCACGCAGTCATGGGGGGCCGTACCTCTGGATTGGCAAACCGGGGTGGTAGTTGCCCCTTTTAAGAAAGGAGATCGGAGGACTATCTTCTGGGGTATGCTCCGGGAGTATGGAATACCGGAGCCATTGCTACGGGCCGTTCGGTCTATGTATGTCGAATTCGTTTCCAGTGGGGTTTGGACTCTGCCAAGGCTGCCCTTTGTCACTGGTTTATAATTTTTATGGATGGAATTTCTAGGCACAGTCAAGGTGTTAAGGAGTTCTGGTTTGGTGGCCATTGGATCTCGTCTCTGCCTTTTGCAAGATGACGTTGTCCTTTTGGCTTTATCAAGCCAGGACCTTCGGCTCTTCGCGATTCGAGATACTGGAGCGATTCGCGATACTGGTGGCTCGGGCATCTGATTGGAATACCTCCGGAATGCCTCCCTGGCGTGGTGTTTCTGGCATGTCCAACTGGGAAGAGACCACGGGGCCGACCCAGAAAATGCTGGAGGGACTATGTCTCTCGGCTGGTTTGGGAACACCTTGGTGTCCCCCCAGAAGAGCTGGAGGAAGTGGCTGGGGTAAGGAACATCTGGACCTCACTGCTTAGGCTGCTGCCCCTGCAACCCGACCTGAAGAAGGGGAAGAAGATGAATGAATGAATGAATAAAATAATGATTTATCCAAAATATAAAAAGAGTCAGATTTTCAAAGAGGGCATATTGTGGGTCAATCTGAATGTGATTTAGCTGGCATCAGTTAATACAAAACCTTGGGATTCCTTTTACCACAGCCAACAGAGTGATTGTGTAAATCACCAGCAAAGGCAAGGAATTAACAGCATCCCTTCAGGTACACCTGGGCCCTCTGACAGGTGTTTTTGGACTGTTAAGCAGACTGTTGAAAATGATCCCCACTGTAAGGCAGCTGATGCTGCAGAGAAACTTCACGTGAGTCAAAGTGCTGCTGTGCAGGATCTCTATTAACTTGGCTCCTATGTATATGGATATCTATGTACAAATCTTTTGATATGCCACTGCATACGTATGCTGACATACAAAATACCCTACCCTTTAAAAGATTGGGATCAAAGTTTGGTCTCACAAATTTCCTTGTCTTTGAAAGAAGAGCACATTTGTTTCAATTTAAAAAGATTAAATATATTAGAAAGACAGTCTAGACACGGTTAATGTTGTAAACACCTATTATAGGTAGAAACAGCTGGATTTTCCTAGGCCACTCTAGGTCATTGACTGTGCCACATCCTTCAGCTTGACATATGCACATCTGAGACTCCAGGGCTCAGGTCTAAGTAGACCAGGGGTGCCCAATCCTGTTCCTAGTGATCTACCTTCCTAAAGATTTTTACTCCCATCCTAATGGGGTCCATCCCACAAATCCAAACATCACTTTAAGTCTTCATTTCCAAGTCTTGATTAGATGATTGGATGGTCAGGTGGGCAAAATTAGGGTTGGAGTGAACATGTTCGGGAGGGCAGATCATTTTCTGAACCGCTTATTCCTAATTAGGGTTGCGGGGAGGCTGGCGCCCATCTCAGCCGACTCTGGGCGAGGGCAGAGTACACCCTGGACAGCTCACCAGACCATCGCAGGGCGGAACATCATTCGGCGCCCCTGAATTATACTACGATAGAGGAAATTTTCTATACTGCTCTATACTGTGTGTGTGTGTGTGTGTGTGTGTATGTGTGATCACTTTGGATGGGTGGAATGCAGAAGCTAAATTTCTTTTGCAAATCTAAAAATATAAAATGTAAACATATATTTGACATAGTTATAAAAGTTCTGTTTATTTGTGGGTTATCTCACTAAATGTTGATCACTTGAAGAACTACAACTAACTGCTCCAAAGTTTCCAGCCTGTTGCATTTCATCAAGATTTTATATCATCACTACATTTGGTACTTTATGTATTTAATATGTACTGCAGCAAGTAAACACCCAATTTCTGCCATGGATATGTTGGTTCATGGTAACTCATTCATTTATTAGTTCATTTGCCAAACTGCTTAATCCTATTAGGGCTGGAAGGCTGGAACCTCTCATAGGCAATTTCCTCAAGTCTGAGGAAATCCACACAAGCACAGGGTGAACTTGCAAACCAAACAACCTTGAACCCAGGACTCTCTTGCTGTGAGGTGGGCATGCTAACCATGCCACACAGTTCATGGTAACTTCACTAATGGCAGAGGCCTTTTATAGGTCTGGAATTCACCCTGCAACAATGCAAAAATTGTTTGGAATGGTTGTAGGAACATGGCAAAGGGTTCACATGTTTGATTGGCCTCTGAATTTCCCAGATTTCAACTTAACTGACCAGTTGTGGTATATGCTGAAGAAACAAGTATTATCCTGAATAATGAAGTACATGACTTGAAGGATCTGCTACTAACACCTTTACAGATACACATGGCACACTTTCAAGGGTCTTGTGGAATCTTTATCTTTAGTCATATATAAATAAACCAGCAGGAAGGCCTGGGTTCAGTTCCAACCTTTGGCGTTTCTGTGTGGAGTTTGCATGTTCTCCCTGTATTTCCATGGGTTTCCTCCGGGTACTCTGTTTTCCTCTCACAGTTAAAAAACATGTGAAGTAGCCCAATTGGCTGTTCCAAATTGCCGCTAGGTGTAAGCTTGAATGGTTCTCACCCAGAGTCAGCTGAGATGGATGCCAGCCTCCCCACAACCCTAATTAGGATTAAGCGGCTTAGAAAATGAATGAATAATTAAATAAACCAGGAGCAGCATGGTGACATAGTGGTCAGAATGTCCGCCTTACAGTAAGAATGTTCTGGATTAAGTTAAGTCCTAGGCTTGGGCATTTCTATGTGGAGTTTGCATGTTCTCCTGGTGCTTGTGTGGAGTTCCCCTGAGTACACTGGTTCCCACCCACATTTGGTTAATTGGGTGTTTCAAATTCCCTCTAGGTGTGTATGTAAGTGTGAATGGTTGTGTGTTGCTCTCTGATTTTCCGGTGAATTGTTCAGGGTATACCCCTCTTCCACACAGTGTCGGCTGAGCTAGGCTTCAGCATCCCTGTGACCGTAATATCAGGATTAATTGGTTTATTAAATGAGTGAGGGATGAGTGTTGATGTGAGTGTGAATGGTTGTGTGTGTGTGTGTGTGTGTGTGTGTTGTCATGAGATGGTCTAGCGAGTTGTTCACAGTGTACCCTGCCTTCGGCTAGCATCAGATGAGATAAGCTCCAGCCTAACCACAACCCTAATAATAGGAATAGGTGGTTTGGCAAATGAGTGAGTAAATGAATAAATCATGTTTTTGTCTGTCCTTCTTATATTTTTTTTATCATTTTTCTGGCCAACAAAAAAAAATGCTTTTGGATTTAACATCATAACTGATTATCATAATGAATTATACTCTCAAAGCTATTTGTTGTGTCCCTCCTCCAATTTGCACATTGAAAAGAAATCTGGGGCAATATAATTTGTTGTGCAGTTCCACACATTACAGATGGCAAAGCCTGCAGGACAATGAGGAAAAACTCATGGACTCTTAATATTGCCTGTTAACATTGTTTTTCCACCTAATTTTTACTCTGATTCACCCTTATTTTAAAAGAAAAAAATAACACCAAATTTTTGGTATTATTGGAGTTGAAGAGCAGTAAAAGAATATATGTCTAAATTTGTTATTATTTGGCATAATTATGATAATACTTTAATATGTTCTTGGCTTCATCAAGAAACATGGGGTTTATCTCCCATTTTGGAGCATAACGGTATACATTAATACCTTGTATCATTTTGGTAAATTTATTCATTTGCCAAACTTAAGGGCACATTGGAATAGTGAAGTAGCCTAATGTGCATGTCTTTGGACTGTAGAAGGAAACCAACGTACCCAGAGGAAACCCATGCAAACACAGGGAGAACATGCAAACTCCACACAAAAACGACATAATCAAAAACTAATTGTGTGATAGCTATCATAAACTCAAATATTTGAGAGCTATCAAAAACAAAAGAAGAGGAAAGCTTCGAGGTTGCGTATTGTTGCTCCAGGACAATGTGCTCATCCACATAGCACAGGTGGCAGTAGCAGAAGCAGCAGCCAAATGTGGCTTTAAACTGTTTCACCTTACTTACTTGACCTGCTACCATCTGACTTCCATCTCTTTACTAAACTGAAATCTTATTTTCATCATCACAATTTTCAGAGTAAATGCTTTTGAGTTGTATCTAGAGGCTCAAGATGTGACCTTCACAAAAGGGAACCTTTAACATCAGCAGACCAAGGGCATTAAAGTTTATGTTGGAAAATAATGAAGAAACAATTTTCCTCCTGTGACATTTTCTAGGTGAGGTTGACAAGTCCACTAAAAGGTCTTGGTGCTGAAAATGTCTTGATCACCCTTGGCTAATTTGCATTGTTTTCCCTAATTCTAGCAGCACAGATTTAAAAGTGTCATGAGAAGGCTAAAGAAAGAGGCTAAAAGAAGAACCTAAATGACTAAGTAAATTAAATTGCTGAGTGGGAAAAAAAGCATCTGGGAAATGGAAATGGAAAAGCAAAATTAAATTGCCCTTCTAAGTATAAAATGAAAATCTGTATGCTTGATTGAATAGCTATTTATTGCTTTTTATATTTGCATTTTCAAATAGATTTTTAAATTCATTCATTCATTCACTTATTCATTCATTCATTCATTTTCTGAAATGATTAATCCTAATTAGGGTTGCAGGAAAACTTGTGCCCATCTCAGCTGACTCTGGGGGAGGGCAGAGTATACCCTGGACAGCTCACCAGGCCATTGCAGGCCAGAAACACACTCTTTACAAACGACAGCATTGGTTCTTTTACCACAGACAGTGAGACACATGGTTGGCCTTTGATAACCCAGTTAGCTGCACTGGGGGAGATCGCAGTAAGCATACTTTTACATTAACTACTGTGCAGAGATTTATTAATAATCTTCCAGAATTATCAACTATGATTGGATTACCGTTGAGTGCTTTGATTCAAATCTATGTTATATGCTAGATAATGTAGCTCCTCTGAAAAGAAAACCAATCTGAGAGAATAAATTAGCACTCTGGTATAATGATGATACTCGTACACTAAAACAGAACACCTGTAAATTAGAATGAAAAATCGGGTGCCTGAATGCCCGCAGGCACCCTGTCCGACGACAGGGGCACCAAAATTCAATAAAATGCAGAGTACAACCTGCCCGACCGGGCACCCGATTCCCGTCTTCAAAAACTGAACTACTGTATTCAAAATCATTTCGCAGCACACAGACACGTCAAACACAGCGTACTCACACACACCGATCACTAGCTGTAACGGACATTTGCAGGTAAGTCAATAAAAGTCCGTTCATTTGCTGCCATACTCAGACTCCCGTGTCCCTGATGTAGGAACCCGGATTACGCACCGTCTGCTCGCCATAAAAATGTCATACAGACAAATTGATTTATTTGGGCGCGTAAAAACACCCTAAACGCCACTGATCCAGCCCAAAAAGCGACAATGTGAGGTGCCAGGGAACACCCAGGAAGAGAAGAAAGCATATGAGGAGAAAAGAGAGCATTTTGTTTTGGATTCTTGGCTGCAGGTACAATGAAAATATCAGTCAGAAATTGGCGTCGTTCACTTTCCAACCACCGCTGGTGAGGGCGCTACTGCATAAATCGTCTGCTATCAAGCTATCTTC
>JAOUQZ010045826.1:0-10031 GCA_028564935.1 Neosilurus hyrtlii | reverse complement strand
TGTGTGTGTGTGTGTGTGTGTGTGTGTGTGTGTGTGTGTGTGTGTGTGTGTGTGTGTGTGTGTGTGTGTTGTTTATTCGACTGTATGCTTTCCTGATGTAAAGTGTAAAAGCACGACAATTTAGTAATCCATGCTTAACTGAGGGATGATGGGATAACAAAATTATCCAAACAAGCAAAAAGGAAAAAACCCTTCAGACAGTACACACCTGTATATGCTACTCTTGATATAATTGTATAACGTGTAAATTAAAAGCAAAGGACTGGAAGTCCTTTACAAAAAATAATCAGGTGAATAAATATAATTCTAGAGTAATATTTATTTTACTGTAGGAAAATAAGTATTATATTATTGTGCAACATGTTATACCTTACAGCTGAGATGGGCGCCAATCTCCCTGCGACCCTAACTAGGATTTAGCGGTTCAGAAAATAAATGAATTAATGTTATGCCATATAATTGCACATGTGAACTTAAATAAACACAGCATGATAACATGTGAACAGTAAGTGCTCAAAAAAACAAACATTATTCCTGTAAGAAAACTACATTTGAAAAAGTAAGAATGAGAAATATCAACCAAAATAAATTATTCATCGGAAAATTGTGAGTAAAAATAAAGAAATAATGCGTTTGATAAAATGAAGAAACAAATAAACCATGTGTCAGAATCCCTAGTGATATTAAACTGTGTGCCAAAATCGCAAGTCGTAAGTGAACATTAATGAGTCTTGTGTCAAAATTAGACATATAAATGAATTAATTGCCTGTTAATATGAAGTACATGAGAAAATAAATGAGTCATCCATCAAAATCCGTGGAAAAATAAATGAATCGTGTGTTAAAATTATATATAAATATAAATTAATCATGTGTTAAATTACATGGAAAAACAAATAAATAATATTTTTAAATTGCATATTGTATAAATGAATTGTGTTTTGAAGTTACATAATAAAATATATAAATTATACTCAAACTCACATAGAAAAACAAATGAATCATGTGTCAAAATTACAAGAAAAACAATAATTGTGTGTCAGATTATAAATGTTAATAAATGACTCATTTGTACAAACGATTGAGAAAAGAAATGAGTCATGTTTCAAAATGAAACATGAAGTTCGTATGACTTTGCTGTAAGAGTTTTTTGAGCAGCTATAATAATTAAATCCTTATTTCACAATCATATGTCATATAATACATGAAAACACAATCAAAAGTTCTTTCTTACCTCTTTCAAGTGTAAACCTTCAAAATCCAACAGAGTTTAAAAGGCAGGTGGCAGAAGAAAGACAGGTCAGAGAGAGCAGATGCACTTATTCAGCCATCATCCAGCATCAACAACAGTGGTTACAATTAAAAATGAGAGCGAGAGAGGGAGTGAAAAAAAAAGTGCACTGAAAGAAATGATGAGAGAGAGAGAGAGAAATTCCTGAAGAGTATGTTGTGTTGTGTTGTATGTGTGAGACTATCCCTCATCTCTCATCTCTCTCTCTCTCTCTCTCTCTCTCTCTCTCGTCCCTCCCCCTCCCTCTGGTCTTCTCTCACTTCTCTTCACTCTCTCATTCACTTCACTGCAGTATGCTGAAGCGCTAAGCCTCAGAGCTGAGTTTCATCTCTCTCTCTCTCTCTCTCTCTCTCTCTCTCTCTCTCTCTCTCTCTCTCTCTCTCTCTGTTGTCACTAATTGTAGTTACAATAATGGCACCTCAGTCTAAGTGACAGACTCTGTGCTATTTCTTGCCATCTGGTAATAGCTTTGGTGGGCTTTTTTTGGAGTACACGCCAACATCCTATTCCTCATCTCCCACACACACACACACACGCACACACACACACACACACACACACACACACACTTAGCATGTTGATCATTGACGCCCACTCATCCTTTTTTCTGCCAAGGGGCCATTCCAGTTCAACAAGGATAAAAAATATTATGGTGTGGTAAACACTCATCCTAATAATCAGATCATTCTGTAGATAAATAAATTCCACATTTTTAATAACCTATTAAAGAATATGAAGAAACAGCTCAACATCTTTTAATTTTTCAAGCTCTTAATATGCATGAATATAGTCACCATAACAATAAATGATACATATATTAGATGTGGAGCCCCACCCCTTTAATTTATACAAATACACTGAGAAGGAATCAGGGATTTAGGATGGATGTTTCACTGAGGTAAGGCAGACAACAGTGCAACTGAGATGCAGTTCTAGACAGAGTCCAATTCATTTCAATTCAATTCAGTTTTTTTTGTACAGAGCTTTTTACAACTGACATTGTCTTAAAGCACCTTTACATATTAAAAATTAAAAAAATAAACATTAAAACATTTTTCTACAAATCCTACATATCCCTAATGAACAAGCCTGCGACAAAGGTGGAAGGAAAAACTTCCTCAGTTCCTCCGACGTGGAAGAAAACTTGAGAAGAACCAGACTCAAAAGGGAATCCCATAACTTGGGTGAAATCAGATAAAAAAATACAAACTATGTAGCAGAAACTTCACTATAGTTTAACAATAAGTCTAGTTATACCACAACTGTAAGTCCTAAATCATTTAAGAAAAAGAGTTTATATCACCAGCAGTGAAAAGTCATCTTCAAAGTTTCCGAGTGCACATCTGGGTCCATATGAATCATCATCAGCAGGAGCGAGGGGCTTCCAATATGAGAACTCCGGCCAGCAGCAGCACACCAGGACAAACCATAGGACTCAAAAAGTAGAAGGATCAGGAGGATCAGGATTACTGGCATTCCAGAAGCAGCATGTGTACCTCAGCAAAAACCTGGGAGGGTCTGGCGGGGGGTGAGGGGTTGGGGTCTGTTAGGTATGCTTATATCAGTGTAATGGTTAAAGAAGAGAGTTTATTAGTGCTGAGTGCCAGCAGGGACTCTGGCATGACTAAAAGTGGCAGGGTAACAAAAAGAGAGACCGGATATAAAACAAGCACTGTATAACCGATTGTATTCTGATGGTTGCCAGGAATCTTATAGGGCTATTTCATTGTTGCATCCTTTTGTTGAATAAAACATGTGTGCTTCTTTGCTTGATTAATATGACAAAGTATTATTATTAATCGATTGTCATTGTCATTATCAATTGTAAAAAAAAAAAGTGCTATACAAATAAAACTGACTTGACTTGATTTTAATTTGCTATAATATAACACAGTTTATTGTTGCACATGCAGTCTTCATCTAAATCCAAGATGGCGGTGTTTGCATGCTCACATCTGATAATTCATGCATGATATCATGCACATAGGTCTAAGGCAACAGGTACATGACAGAAAATTGGGTACAACAGATACATGACAGAAAATTGGGTAAATTCCTAGGACACTTGTGGGCAAGTCGTACAAAACCTACCTGTTGTGCAATGGAAAATGCTGTCGTAGACCCTTGTCATGGAGTTTTGATCACTTTCAAAATAATTTTCTTCTTGTAGGTAATTTCTGATGTCAGGTCCATTTCTCAGATCTGTTGTGTGATGCCCTAAAATGTGCTATGATTGTGGTATGATAAACATACCTTTTTGTCACCTGCTGCTCTCAGAAACATAAGTTGTTCCTAAAATACTCCTATTATTTTTGTTTATATACCCACATGTATTATATGACATTTATACTACAGTGTTGAACTGTGTTGTACAGGTTGAACTGTTCTTGTGTCATATAACATACGCATGATGGTTGTATATACTATATAAGAACATTGTATGATTTGACTTACAGACCAGAAGTATTTTCTCCATTACAGATGTACATTCCATATTTTATATATCAACTATGCAGATTTCGAATGCAGCTTCACATGGCTAATCTGACATAAAATCTTATAGGGACTGGGGTAGAAGGTTAATAAGCTTTCTGTAGTCAGGTATGCACCTAACGTCCCTCATGACTAACCATACCTATTCTCCAGTGTTTGAGTGGGGAGTATGGACTCTTCTTTGCCAGACAATGAATAAATTTTTCACCACCTGTTCCCAGTGCTGGTGTGTGCACTCACACACCTGCTCACTCTGCTGGATACAATCATCAGTCGCCATTTCCATAGGAATAGCAGCAGGTGGTAACCAAGCACCTTCAGAAACCAAGCTTCCTCACAATGAAATATGAGATACTTCTATCCATGGTTCCTTTCCGTTTTCATTTCTGTTTGTGGTCAAGCTTGCTACCAATTGAAGTGCCATAACCTGCAAAGTCACAAATGTATGATGTTGAAAAAAACACAAATGATATGATTTAGTCATATTTATCAAATGATTTGGGATTTTAGCTGCCAAGAAGTTGCAATTGTCCACTTTTGAGTGTCTTTCAGCATATGGGGAGATATTATCAAAATATGATACTACCTCGTTTTTCATTATGTATGCACTTGGTAATAGCCCTGAGCCCTTTAACTGTTTAAATGTTTGCAAATAAGAGCTACAAGCCCGGCCATCTGGGAGGAGCTCGAAGTAGACCCGCTGTTCCTCTGCATTGAGAGGAGACAGTTGCGGTGGCTCAGGTATCTGAGGCTCCTGATGCCTCCTGAATGCCTCCCCGGTATGGTGTTTTGGGCATGTCCAACCGGGAAGAGACCCCGTGGTAGACCCAGAACATGCTGGAGGGACTATGTCTCTCGGCTGGTCTGGGAACACCTCAGTGTCCCCCCAGATGAGCTGAAGGAAGTGACTGGGGAGAGGGATGTCTGGACCTCACTGCTTAGGCTGCTGCCCCCACAACCTGACCTTGGATCAAGTGGAAGATGATGATGATGATGATGATGATGATGATGATGATGATGATGATGAAGTATTCTTTGAATTGCAGGAAGTACTGTTTAAACTTGAAGGTATTTACTGAGAACCAAGGAACACATTGAAGTCTGAGGACCGGATCTTAAAGTAAAGAGGATTCTGAAATCAAGTTATAACTTATTTGGATTTTGTCACATCATCGCCCAGTTCAACTGCCTGGACTTCTAGGGTAGGGTTTACTTTTCTTCTTTTCACTCATTTGCACACCTGTAATCACTTAATATCTCTTATTACTCCGTAGGCTTTCTATTGGCTGTCCTGTCTGCATTCTGACCATTTAGTTCTTGTCTGTTCACATTCGTGTACCATTGTGTTCTCATGTTTGTCTGCCCTGCCTGGCCTCGAATCCCCAACACCCAGCTTCTGGATGGTGTGTTCTTTTTTTCACGTCATGCCTGCAGACCAGCCTAAAATACTGAGACATGTTTATCTGTAGAGATAGCCTCTGTTTGTTTATCTTGAGCCTGAGTGGAGGTCTTGAGCCTCTTTGTGTCTATTATTGTCTATTAGTCTGTGTCCTCAACTAAGCAAAATCTTTGCCACTGCATCTATGTTGCCTAATGCAAAATCATGACAGATGCACATATTCAAATCATTCAAGCCAAGTAATATACATCTTGCATGGAAAGAACAATATTAATGAATGTAATGTTGGTATTAAATATTGAAATATGTAAAATAATCAAATTAATTTTGGGGTTTTGTTTAATCCAACTGAAAGCAAGGATGATATTTTATTGTGAAAGAGTTATATGACTCACATATATGTAATATAGATACAAAATGGACACATGCAGTGATTTACTTGTTTTCCGAACTGCTTTATTTGTTATTAGGGTCAATGGGAGCCCAACATGGGGCGAAGGACCAGACCACTGCAGGGCTGACAACAATCAACCATTCACACTCACACATTTGTAACAGCTAATTAGCCTAATCGCTGGAGGAAACCCACACAAGCATGGGAAGAACATGCAAACACAAAAATGCCAAGTCCAAGACTCGGACCTGGGACGTTCTTGCTGTGAGGCAGATGTGCTAACCACTACGCTCCTGTTTTATTAATTATAACATGAGGCTATATTCTAAATCCCTCCATCTAAATCCATCATCAAGTGACAGAAGGACGGAAAAAGGCAGTGGAAGCATTTTTCAAAAGAGGTGAGTGTGAGTATGATGTGAAAATTTTACAAAGTACATCCTGGCTAACTATTTACCACTGGTGCTACAACATTGCAAAGACATTATGATAATGTTATTTATAGACTCCCAAAAATGCTGTTAAAATGTTACGGGTAACATTTTCGGAAAATGTCTCAAAAACATTGTTAGATGACGTTACAGTTATATTAATTTACAGCAACTGTGTGCACATGTACAGTGGTTTCCTTTGCACAGGGATGAGAATGCAAATTGTAAAAGTAGTCTGAAAATTAGCTGGGTGTCTGGGGGCTGCAGTGAGGTCCAGGGTTGTAGCCCCTGTGGGGGACCAGGGGGCAAATCTACAAGCTCAAAGTTTTGGCAATGTGATCAGCTGAACATCAACTAAATGTAACTATTCTTATGGAAACAAATACCCATTTTGGTAGACTACCAGGAGAGACTTCCTTATTATGGCACCCTTGATTTGCAACATTTACATTTTCACATATTTAAAAAGAAATTTTAATGTATCTGTTCAATTCCTGCAGTAAAGCAACACCAGTATATTTTCTTTTTTGCTTTCTTATATGCACATACTTAATGGCAACATTGCTGGTTTTGTTTTGTATTAGCACTGTATCATATAAATTTGGGGCAGCCATGGCCTAGTGGTAAGAGAAGCCGCCAAACAGGGATAATGTAATTGTGACTGAAGACTTCAGGGCCAATGTTTACTCCCATGAAACCAGCTGCCAGGAGGTAGAGAGTCGTCGTGGAGTGGCTGAAGGGAGATGACATTCAGAAAATATTCATTAAGGAGATAGAGGAGTTTGAACTTACAAGAAAGGATGACAGCAAGGGCATGGAAACAGCAATGTAGTGACAAATGCAGGAAGGAATACTCCGAGGAGTTGCTCAATATTAACATAGGAGCCCAGACTGCACAGGACATGGAAGTCAAAAATGAGTAAATATGTATAGTAAACATATGATGAGGTCGTTGATGCAGTCAAACACATGAAGAGGAAAAATGGTTCCAAGCTGGGATTGTATACCATCAGAGATATCTGCTTTTTGACAAAACTCTTTAATAAAACTTAGAAACAAAAAAAAAATACCCTCCGTTTGGGGCTCTGCTATAATATTCCCAACCAACAGAAAGGGAGATAGAATAGAGTGTTCTAACTAAAGGGCAGTATTCTTACCCTCCCTTGAAGGAAAAACCTATGAGCACATGCTGGAAAGAAGACTTCGAGGTATAATTGAAGATCATCTCCATAAGTCTCAACATGGGGAACAGCAGACCTCTATTTTTCATTAGGGATACTACTTGAGACATCTTAAGAGTTTGATTTCCCTAGGTACTGAGCACTCCTTGATCTCAAAAAACCCTTTGATCTCGTTCTCTGCTGCAAATTGTGGGAGGCCATCAGTGAAGTAGAATACCAGATTCTCCACAAGCTGAGAAGAGTCACACTGAATCTGTAAGTTTCAATCATATCTGCAGTTTGACCTTTTGGCTACCCTAAGCTGTGGTTTGGTCTTAAGAGTGGTGTGAGTCAAAGGTTGGCACTATCACCTGTGTGGTTCATCATATTGATGGACCAAATTATAAAAACTTTCACCGAGAGAGGGACCATTAAAAGAAAGACAATTTTGTTCATGTGGACGATGCAGCAGTTATTGAGGCTGACCCACTGACCTTGACCAACTCTATTCTAGTATGGAACACAGTGAAAAAGGAACATAACCTGAAATTAAACGTAGGAACAACCTAGTATTAAGGCAGCCCAAGAAATTGAAAGTGATAATTGATGTAGTTGCCCTGAAGCAAGTTTTTCGATTCAAATACCTTGAATTGTTATTAGAATATTTTTAATAGCAGGGCCACACATATAAATGTTGTTCTAGAACAAATCAAGGAAAATAGCAAACATGAGAACCTGCACTACCACGCTCCTAAAAGACAAATGCATACCTCATAGAATGAAAACATTTAGATATAAAAGCATCCTATGACCAATACTGTAATCCTGGGTTTACAATGGGGCACAACGTTTGTGATCTCCAGGATTTGAGGGGTCATGGGATCGAAAGGTGATGATTTTGCAGGAGCTTAATGGATTTGTGACGATCAATCTAATCGTGCTCTGAATATTACAATGGATTACGAGTTGATGCCAATTGTGGTAGAATGTATGGATCATAGTAGAGCGCCATAGATCTTAACAGACCTTAACAGAATTTAACAGAACAAAACAGACATTGACGTAACAGGCATCACTTGAGACAGACACTTACAAAGGGATTTGTCAAACTAATTAATATATCTTTATGAAATAAAAATAAAAACTGAAAACATAATTAAGAACAGAATTACACAAGCTAGGCAGGAATTCTGATTGGAAAGCGACCATGCACTGGTGTGGAAACACCAGTTCTAAATCCAAGAAACAACATAGATATTGCTGTTCACAGCATGCGTAGTTGCCAAACTTACAAGCGGAAGGCCAGTTGATCAACCTTGACCCCGTCACTGTTGTTCAATTCCCTATTGTTCGGTTTGGCGTGCTGATTAAACAACAAAAAGATTGCCAGCAGGACAGACAAAGTGTAGACATGGGGTTTTTTTGACAGCGAAGAGCAACAAACTTTTTTCATCTGGGGCCAAAACCCAGACACATACACACACAGGTGGTGACAAGAAACTGAAAGTCAAATTTCGCTGGCCTTATGGATATTTTCTGGTCTTTTCTGCTAGGTTTAGAGGTAGAAACCTCTGCTAAATGGCCAGTTTAATTACTTTATATAAGTTTCTTGGCTGTAAGATTTCAGGAAATTATTAATTTAATAGTCCATTGATCAAATCAGAGAGAAAAAGAAAAATATATCTTTAAATGCATTAAAATGTATTTTGGACTGGATCTCTGAAGTGGTACTTGAGACTTCTGACTCATTTTGCCAGATCGGGTCACATATGATGAGAATGGAAGTTTTGGTATACCAGCATATACAAAAGGAATGGTTCATATGGAAACCCACAATTAAAAGACATAAAGGGCAGCCAAGAAAGTGATGGATCAAAAATGTTACCAAGTCCCTTAAAGCACTGATTTATTTTATAATTGTAACAAGTGGAAGAAAATTGATCCACTGACAGGTGCAGGCCTACCAGGAGTCAGGTGAGAAGGTGAGGCTGATTGTTCATGCAGCAATTACAGCACTAATCCTTAATAACTCAATACTATTCCATTTTATTTTTCAGTAAAACAATTGCACAGACATGTAAAAGCAACACGATAATAAACATTATTGCTAATTTTTTTATTCAGTGTTCTGTGCTATAAACCCCTCCAAGCCCAGTTGCTAAGCAACAGGAAGGGACCTCAAAAAATCCATCTGGATAATGACTGCAGTGTTTCTAATGTTTTGTGCAGGTGCAAAGAACAACAGCATTATCAGAATCCCATGGTAAAATAAAAGCAAGCGCGTCAGTGAGAAAGGTTTTCAGGAAGGAGCGCTCACTGGAAGTGAACTCAGAAAAATAAGAGTGGAAGTTCAGAAGACATCATTCAAGTTTTAAAACAGGACACACTGCTGTCACGGTTTTTATTTTTAATATGCGTCTGACATCTCGGTTCTTCAAACCTTATCTGGATGTGCAGAAAAGAGGCACAGATTCACTTTTTTTCTAAAAATAATGAAAAGAAAAGGGTGCATGATGGCTGATGTTAAAATGCACCATTTATTTTTTAATTTCATAGAAAAGTAGGTCTCTATAACTTTTCTGGTGGTAGGATGCTGAGTATAAATATTAAATCTCTCAATGCTTAATGTAGAGATGTTTTAATTTAATATAATATAATATAATTACATCCTGTAGAAATAATAACATACAGTATAAGGTAACATATTATTAATAATAATAATAGTAATAATATTCATAATAATAATAATAATAATAATAATAATAATAATAATAATAATTGCATAACCCCCAGTGCAGCTAACTGGGTTATCAAATGCCGGCCATGTCTCTCACTCTCTATGGTGAGAGGCATGTAAAAGAAC
>JAOUQZ010045825.1:0-10031 GCA_028564935.1 Neosilurus hyrtlii | reverse complement strand
AGCCTTCTTTTCAATAACTGTCACAAGCCTTCCATTAATTGGAGTCTGTCAATTTCTTTATCTGTTGATCAACTTTTCATTCAGCAGCACTGTTCAGAGAGGTGTCCTGTTTTCCTTCATGGTAAATCTCCCGTTTAAGTACATCCCACAAGTTTCCAATAGGGTTTAAATCAGGGAAGGAAGGTGGTCATGTCATCTTCTTGTCATCTTTAAGGCCTTTACTGGCCAGCCATGCAGTGGAGTATTTGATGCATGTGATGAAACGTTGTCCTGCATAAAAATCCTGGTCTCCTTGAAAGATGCAGCTTTTTCCTGTACCACTGCTTGAGGAAAGTTTCCTTTAAAAACTGGCAGTAGGTCTGGGAGTTGTTTTAAGTCCTTTTTCAACCCGAAAAGGTCCAACTAGCTCATCTTTTATGATACCAGCCCATATCAGAACACCACCTTGGGCCTTGGGCCTTTTGCCCAACACTGATCCAGCCACGGGCCCATCCATCTGGTCCGTCAAGAGTCACTCTGATTCCATCAGTCCATAAAACCTTTGAAAAATCAGTCTTCATGTGCTTCTTGGCCCAGTCTTCACGTTTTAAATTATATGTCTTGTTCAATGGTGGTCGCATTTCAGCCTTCCTTACCCTGGTCATGTCTCTGAACACCTTGTACTTCTGGGTACTCCAGGTAGGTTACAGTTCTGGAATATGCAGCACTGGAGGACAGTGGGTTTCTAGTAGCTTCACACTTGATTTTTCGTAAATCTACGTAAGTTAGTAGAGTGTTCTCTCAACACTTTCTTTCGACCCTGTTGAGTTTTTGCAAGAAAACGTTAGATAGTTCTATGATCAGATAATACTAAGATAATGTTGAACTAATACTAAAATAATACTAAGCTAATGCTAAACTAATACTAAGCTAATGCAAAACTAACAATAAGCTAATGCAGAACTAATACTAAGCAAATGCTGAACTAATGCTGAACTAATGCTGAACTAATACAAAGCTAATGCTAAACTAATACTACGCTAATGCTGCACTAATGCTAAACAAATACTAAGCTAATGCTGCACTAATGCCAAACCAATACTAAGCTAATGCTGAAATAATAGTAAACTAATACTAAGCTAATGCTGAACTAATTCTAAACTAATACTAAACTAATGCTAAACTAATAATAAGCTAATGCAGAACTGATACTAAACTAATGCTGAACTAATGTTAAACTAATACTAGGCTAATGCTGATCTAATACTCAACTAATACTAAGCTAATGCTGAACTAATACTAAACTAATGCTAAGCTAATGCTGAACTAATGCTGAACTAATACAAAGCTAATGCTAAACTAATACTAAGCTAATGCTGCACTAATGCTAAACTAATACTAAGCTAATGCTGAAATAATGGTAAACTAATACTAAGCTAATGCTGCACTTATGCTAACCCTAAACTAAACTAATGCTGAAATAATACTAAACTAATACTAAGCTAATGCTGAACTAATTCTAAACTAATACTAAACTAATGCTAAACTAATAATAAGCTAATGCAGAACTGATACTAAACTAATGCTGAATTAATGTTAAACTAATACTAAACTAATGTTGAGCTAATGCTCAACTTATACTAAGATAATGCTGAACTAATACTAAAATAATACTAAGCTTATGCTAATCTAATACTAAGCTAATACTGCACGAATGCAAAACTAACAGTAAGCTAATGCAGAACTTATACTAAACTAATGCTGAACTAATGCTGAACTAACACTAAGCTAATGCTAAACTAATACAAAGCTAATGCTGAAATAATACTAAACTAATACTAAACTAATGCTGAACTAATTTCAAACTAATACTAAACTAATGCTAAACTAATAATACGCTAATGCAGAACTGATACTAAACTAATGCTGAACTAATGTTAAACTAATACTAAGCTAATGTTGAAATAATTCTAAACTAATACTTAACAAATACTAAACTAATACCAAACTAATGCTAAATTAATACTAGGCTAATGCTGATCCAATACTCAACTAATACTAAGCTAATGCTGAACTAATACTAAACTAATGCTAAGCTAATGCTGAACTAATACAAAGCTAATGCTAAACTAATACTAAGCTAATACTAAGCAAATGCTAAACTAATACAAAGCTAATGCTAAAATAATACTAAACTAATATTAGGCTAATGCTCAAATAATAGTAACCTAATACTAAGCTAATGCTGAACTAATTCTAAACTAATACTAAACTAATGCTAAACTAATAATAAGCTAATGCAGAGCTGATACAAAACTAATGCTGAACTAATGTTAAACTAATACTAAACTAATGTTGAGCTAATGCTCAACTTATACTAAGAAAATGCTAAACTATTACTAAAATAATGCTAAGCTAATGCTAATCTAATACTAAGCTAATACTGCACGAATGCAAAACTAACAGTAAGCTAATGCAGAACTTGTACTAAACTAATACTGAACTAATGCTGATCTAACACTAAGCTAATGCTGAAATAAAACTAAACTAATACTAAGCTAATGCTTAACTAATACTAAATTAATACTAAGCTAATGTTGAACTCATGCTCAACTAATACTAAGCTAATGCTGAATTAATACTAATACTAAGCTAATGCTTCACTAATGCTAAACTAATACTAAAATAATGCTAAGCTAACTAATGCTAAGCTAATGAAGAATTAATGCTGAACTAATGTTAAACTAATACTAAGCTAATGTTGAAATAATTCTAAACTAATACTAAACTAACACTAAGCTAATGCTGAACTAATACAAACCTAATACTAAACTAATACTAAGCTAATAATAAGCTAATGCGGCATTAATGCTAAACTAATACTAATGTTGAGCTAATGCTCAACTAATACTAAGATAATGCTGAACTAATATTAAATAATACTAAGCTAATGCTAAACCAATACTAAGCTAATGGTGCACTAATGCAAAACTAACAATAAGCTAATGCAGAACTAATGCTAAACTAATGCTGAACTAATGCTGAAATAATACTAAGCTAATGCTGAAATAATAGTAAACTAATACTAAACTAATGCTGAACTAATGTTAAACTAATACTAAGGTAATGTTGAAATAATTCTAAACTAATACTAAACTAATGCTGAACTAATGCTTAAATTAATACTAAGCTAATGCTGATATAATACTCAACTAATACTAAGCTAATGCTTAACTAATACTAAATTAATACTTAGCTAATGTTGAACTCATGCTCAACTAATACTAAGCTAATGCTGAACTAAAACTAATACTAAGCTAATGCTGCACTAATGCTAAACTAATACTAAAATAATGCTAAGCTAATTAATGCTAAGCTAATGAAGAATTAATGCTGAACTAATGTTAAACTAATACTAAGGTAATGTTGAAATAATTCTAAACTAATACTAAACTAACACTAAGCTAATGCTGAACTAATACAAACCTAATACTAAGCTAATACCAAGCTAATGCGGCATTAATGCTAAACTAATACTAATGTTGAGCTAATGCTCAACTAATACTAAGATAATGCTGAACTAATATTAAATAATACTAAGCTAATGGTGCACTAATGCAAAACTAATGCTGAACTAATGCTGAAATAATACTAAGCTAATGCTGAAATAATAGTAAACTAATACTAAGCTAATGCTGAACTAATACTAAGCGAATGCTGAACTAATTCTGAACTAAAACGGAACTAATGCTAAACTAAAAATAAGCTAAAGAAGAACTGATACTAAACTAATGCTGAACTAATGTTAAACTAATACTAAGGTAATGTTGAAATAATTCTAAACTAATACTAAACTAATGCTGAACTAATGCTAAATTAATACTAAGCTAATGCTGATATAATACTCAACTAATACTAAGCTAATACTACATTAATGCTAAACTAATACCAAGCTAATGCAGAACTAATACTAAACTAATGTTAAACTAATGCCAAGCTAATGCAGAACTTATACTGAACTAATGCTGAAAAAATAAACTAGTACTAAGCTTATGCTGAATTAATACCAAACTAATACTATTCTAACACTGATGTAATGCTCAACTAATACTAAACTGATACTAAGCCAATACTGAACTAATACCTAACTACTGCTGAATTAATGCTAAAGTAATTCTATAATATAAAAATTATAAATATAAACAAACAAACAAAACCAAACTCCAGGACAATCACTGTTGTAAGTTGAAATTATTTTAATTGTATTTGTACTGTAGTGTATCTTCACATTGTTGTAATATAACAATATATTAAATTAGTGGTGTCCTGATTTTTACCCAGATTTAATTGCTAAAACTTTCTCTAACTTAAAGTCGAGAGGTTTTAAGCCCAATATGGACCAGATGGAAACGGATCTTTTTTTTATCTTGTTGTGCTGACCAGTTTTCAAAGATTGAGATTCCCTACAAACTTAATGAATGAACCCAATTCATGTCTGGTTTCCTTCATAAACTATAGCTCCTTCTATATGAAGGATTATATCTTGTTTGTTAAGAACATTCATGATGTTGTTATTTTCTCGAAACAACCAGGTCCCTGCCCCTTAAGCTTATAAGTATGAGTCTAATGGACATTTAAATGTTGGATAATCATCACCAGCTTTGAATGTACAAAGCCCTGTCAGTTTTGACAGAACTTCTTTGACTGGAGTCAGAACAAAGAATGCAGGATATCATCTTTCAGTGACCCCTTTTCAGAGTTAAAATAACACCAGAAGGACCTGTTCAGTCAGGAAGCTTTTTGTTGCCTGACAGCCTCCATCAAACACCAACAAATCCTAACATGTCTGTTAGGGCGATGCTATGAACTGATAGACCCAAATGCAGGACAGAGACGAGAAAATCAGGATCAAGTGCAAACAAGGATCCTTTATTAGGAACAAAGATAACGTGAAACGTGAACACTATCGACGGGAGGGGGCGATAGCTCCGCGATGGGCGGCAAAGACACCAGTGAACCAGGGCGAAGCTCTCGGCGCGTGAAGATCTCCCTAGTGGCTCGGCACCAATCCGACTCCCTCTCCTGAAAACGGTTATCGATCCAAATCGCCAGGTCCACTAGTTCCTCGAACTCGGCGGGAGTTTCATGAGGGGCGAGGTGGTCCCGGATCTCCTCGCCAATCCTGCTGACGAAAGCATCCTTAATGGCCGCGGAATTCCATCCACTGTCGGCGGCCAACGTGCGTAACTCGATGGCGTAATCGATCACCCTCCGAGAACCTTGTCTCAACCTGAGCAGCGCCCTGGAAGCATCGCAAGCTGGGGAGGAGTGATCGAACATGTGCGTGAGTGTTTCTTTGAATACCTGGTAACCTTGACATACTGCTACGCCTCGAGCCCATTCCGCTGTGGCCCACGCCGCCACTCTTCCGGACAGGTGGGAGATCATGAATGCCACCTGAGTTTGTTCGGTGGCAAAGGCTGCCGGATCATTCTAGAAGTGCAGCTCGCACTGAACTAGAAAGGAGCGGCATCTCCCAAACTCTCCCGAAAACCTCTCGGGCGGGGCGCAGCGAACGGGACGAGGCGGGGGGTTACTGGAGGCAGGGTGGCCGCGGGCGGGGGGGCGCCAGCGTGGTCGGCGGAGGTGAAAGCAGCCGCTCCAGACTCGCAGTTAACTGGCTCAGCTGCGTGCTCAGCAGATTCACCTGCACGCTCACGTCCTGCTGAAAGCGGTCCTGGCGGTCCGCGAGCTCCTGCACTTACATGACTAACGTGGATAGTTGCGTGGCGTGAGCTTTGATCTGCAGCTCCTGTGACTGAAGCACTTGGCTGATCGAATCTCTGTCCGCTGGGTCCATGTCTGGCCAGGTTGTTCTGTTTGGGCGATGCTATGAACTGATAGACCCAAATGCAGGACAGAGACGAGAAGATCAGGATTAAGTGCAAACAAGGATCCTTTATTAGGAACAAGGATAACGTGAAACGTGAACACTATGGAAATAACGCTGGATCGCGGTGCGTATGCTGAGATACGTCTTCTCACTGTGAACAGCACGAGTTCTCCCTGTGAATGCGCGATGCACATGCAGTGACGGCCTAAGTTCACTCTGTGAAAGCGCGTTGATACCATGACGGACCAAAACGATCTGGCCACCGGGACAAGGTAAGCGGCCTCCTTTTATCCTCCGGTGGGGATGAGCAACAGGTGAGCCAATCAGGGCGGAGCCTGTAATCAAACACACACACGGGAGAGGAGAGAGCAGAACAAACAGACAGACATGACTAGAGCCTTTGGCGGGACCTCACAATGTCAGTGTTTCTGCAGTGCTGAGAATAATCTATTAATAATAATCACACCTGTGTAATATATAGACAGTATACAGGTTCAGTGAAGGTGTTTCTGTGTGGAGTTTGCATGTTCTCCCCATGCTTCCTCGAGGTACTCTGGTTTCCTCCCACAGTCCAAAGACATACACAATAGGCTAATTGGCTGTTCCAAATTTCTGCAAGGTGTGAGCATGAATTCAATTCAATTCAGTTTAATTGTGCGGTTCTTTTTATAATTAACTCTCTAATAATCACTGGAGCATATCTGCTACATGAAATGAAAGGGTTAACAGCCTAGACACTTTTTTTTTTTGTACTTTTTTTTTTGTTTGTTTGTTTCAAATATTGGCCCAAAATCAACATTTTTGACTAGGGAAATAATTTTAACACAATTAGAAAGGTTAGCGTTGTTGCTTTGCCCAGAGTTGGCTGAGATGGGCTCCAGTCTCCCCGAGACCATTCTAGGATTAAGCGGTTCTGAAAAATTAGTGAATTAAGCGCCACTGAAGTCTGGCGCCCTCTAGTAGTCATGTTGTGAATTACATTAAGCTCAGCTATCATTTGTTATTTATATTGTTTTTTGTTTTCTTGCTTGATTGTTTGTTTGTCTTAGAAAAACAGGACCCTGTTTGTGTGTGTGTGTGTGTGTGTGTGTGTGGATTATAAATATTCTATGTTTATGACAAGCTTTTTATAGCTTGTATGAAAATCTCTCAAATAAAATGATCACATTTGTCAAATTTCCATGATTTCATTAAATGTACTAACCAATTATTTCTAAAGAGCGTATTTCATATTCAGTAGAAATGTTCAGCGAAGTCTAGTGGTTCTGTGCATGCACAAAGATCAATTCAGTAATCCTGGATTTCACCCATGTAATTAGCTACTTCACTAATAATAAATTTGTAATACTAGCATACTTCATCAGCAGTACCTGGATGTTATGTTTGCTGTGACTTTTTATTAGAAGACAAACAATTTAAACTGATTTAAACTGATTTACTCAGATTGGTATGGGCTGTTCCATGTAATACGATGGACCACTTAGCCATGGTGGACGGACTCCATTTATATCTCTGTCATGGAAGGCACAACTTACTCTGTGATGATATCACAAGTAATGTCATGAAGTTTACATGACTTCGTCACCTACTGATTGACCTGGCCTCTCTGTGACATCACCACCTACAGACTGACCTTCATCACAGAGTTAGATAAATTCTAACACAAAGAAATCATTTTGTACTTAATTCATATGTTCTACTACAATGAGTAAAGTGAAAATAAAGTAAAACATTTAACAACACTGAATAGATTTTACATAACAAAAAAGAGACTCTGATAAGCAGTTGAAGGCTGAGAAATGAATCACTTTTCGACCTGGTTGGAATCACTGAACTCTAATGATGATCACAAGATGTCTGGTGGTGATCATGACTTGAAACCATTTGATACCTAATGACCAGATGTCAGGGTTGTCAGAGTAACCAAGGTGGCGAAACAAGTGTTGAAAATAATCTTGATGTATCTGATGTTGATCGTGTTCATGTTTTCTTTTTTGAAACTAATATATTTAGGGCTTTGACAGAACAGAAAGTACTGGCAGAAAGATGTATTTTGTGTTCCACTGTAAATCCCTACATTCCACCTGACTGCATATGCTTTTTCTTTTTGATTTTTGATTTTGATATATACTGTATTAATCCCACAAGGGAAATTTGGGTTCTACATTTAACCCATCTAAAGTGAGCACGCACACACATAAACAGTGAGCACACACACGTACACACACTCGGAGCAATGGGATGCCACACATCACTGCGCCCAGAGAGCAGTCAGGGGTTAAATGTCTTGCTCAAGTGCACTTCAGCCATAAAGCTTCTCTCTAACCATTAGTCCACGACTGCCTCCCATTTGTTAATAAAAATGATTATAATCACTAGTAAAATAGGAGTTTCATCACCGATATATTTACTCCCTGGATGCAGCCACTGCCGTTGCTGAAAGGTCAAAGGCTGCCAAGTAAGACAAATTGACGTACTCCAGCAAGCCACAGTTCGCCAGTGATAAACGGGTCATTCCATAGTAATGTGGAGATCTCACATTACATAGACTGCAAAAAGAGATCATTTGTGGAATAAATTAATGACCCCATGCCTATCAGAATGATTATAATCAATATTCAATATTCGATTGATAATCAAACCCAAGTCAGGGATGCATGGTGTGAACTGTATTAGTTCTGAAGGTGAACATCCTTGAAGAGTGAGGGCACTTTTTGCTTCATTTGTATTGTGAACCACCATGTACACTTTGTATACTGTGTACAAATTCTGAAAACTTTTGCTTTTCTGAATCCTGGAAGTTCAGTCTCTATAGTAACATTACTGAATAATCCGGAAAGTAATTACACTAATTAAAAACTGCCTCAGCTGACTGGGTTGTGGATGTTAGGTATTCTGTCTACGATTATGATGGGCATAATCAAGTTGTTCAGCAGCAGCCACTTGCCCCTACTTGAACTTGTAGCACTTAAAATTGTAAAATTATCAATCCCAAAGTTTACTGACGCATCCAGCAGTGTAGGCCCATGGATCCAAACCTACACTTATCAGCTGATTTCCAAAGTTTACACATTATCAGAGAATGACCCGAACTCTGCCTTGTCAACTCAGATTTACCATACATGAGGTAATGTGTGGGTGGAGCAGCATGAGCGGAAAACGATAGAAAAATATAGTTTTTCTTTTATCTTATACAGTATTGTTTAGGATGTTCCATGCCAGACAGACCATGTAAAAGGTTCTACTTGTGGCAGAGCAAAGCTACCACCTGCACAGCACTGCTTCTAGTTAACATTTTAAAATTTACAAGGTCCGCTTCCAAAGAGCCTCCAGATAATATCAGTTACAAAGGATTCTCCTGGTGTTAACAAGACAGACTTCAAAACTGACATTAATTACAATGGCGCGTTGGGCCTGTCCAACATTTAGTAATGGCTCCATACGCACCACGTCGCCTTTGAAAGATTCAAAAGGCGTCATGTGACCACAACT
The DNA here is from genome assembly GCA_028564935.1 of Neosilurus hyrtlii. Taxonomy (NCBI): domain Eukaryota; kingdom Metazoa; phylum Chordata; class Actinopteri; order Siluriformes; family Plotosidae; genus Neosilurus; species Neosilurus hyrtlii. Next base: position 667 of record JAOUQZ010045825.1, on the reverse strand, counting down.
ATTCAATAGCAAACCACAATTGGTTTTAGCCAATCAGAAGATCCTACGATCGTGAAAACGTGTTGCTGTTTAGATAAGCGTAGGGCAGGGAGGAGCCAATCATCGGGCACGTTCCACAACAACGCGACGAATCGCGTTGGACTTTAAAGCTACGTCACATTCCCGGAAGTGAGGAGCTGCGTTGGTTACAGAGAGAGGGAGCGAGTCGACACTTTATAATATTCGAGCCCTTCTGAGGGAGACGTTGTGTTGATTACTCGATGGAAAGGTAAACATTACATGAATGTGCTGAGTTAAACTGTCGGTTGATCTGGAATTGATGAATGAATTCGATTCGATCTGATCGGATCCTGTTCCTGTTGTAAGCAGAAGGATTCTTAGATTTCCACAGACGGGAGAGGAGAGGAGTGTGTACTCCTCAGTGTGCTGTGTACAGGGTTAAAGGCTTCAGTAGTGAATATCACCATGTTTACTATTACTGGGTCACTGTGTGTGTGTCTGTGTGTGTGTGTGTGTCTGTGTCTCTGTCTCTGTCTGTGTGTGTCTCTGTCTGTGTGTAAGTGTGTCTCTGTCTGTCTGTGTGTGAGTGAGTGAGTGTGTCTGTCTGTGTGAGTGTGTCTGTCTGTGTGAGTGTGTCTGTCTGTGTGAGTGTGTCTGTCTGTGTGAG
>JAOUQZ010045824.1:0-10032 GCA_028564935.1 Neosilurus hyrtlii | reverse complement strand
CACACACACACACACACACACATTTTGTGACTGCCTTGTGAAATCACCTGGTAAGAGGTGAGAGTGGCCTTTAGTATGTATATAAGTGTGTGTGTGTGTGTGTGTGTGTGTGGGTGTGTGTGTGTGTGTGTGTAAGCATGTATAAGTATGTGTGTGTATATATATATATACATATATTGTTTCAGGCACTAGCCCTATTTACTTCTGTAGCTCTGCAGACACTTTGTCCAGAGTAAGTAAACATTATCTGTATACCCATGAGTGTTTGTGCAGTAAATAAAATATGACAACTTTGTGCCTTTGTCCTCCTCAGAACTGATGTATCCTGTAACCTGTGTGTGTAACCTAAGTCAATGCACCCAGTGGAAGATCATGCTTTGATTAACCATCTAAAAAGCCCATTGTGTGCTCGCTTTACTGCCCTCATCACTTTTCTTCCTCCTTCCTTCCCTCTATTTGGTGAATTTGCCTCTTCACAGTTCCCCAACCAAGTTTGAATCATAAGAGCATCTTATCCATGCTCTGTCCCAGCTGGGTTGGAGGTGAAGAATGAGGATAACAGTGTGATCAAGAGATCTCACTTGGCATATGGAGTGATTACGGCTTATCTCACTCTCGTGTGCGTGAATGAAGAATAGTAAAGGTTGGATCAGTTAAAATGCATCTCTAGGACAAGTGTCTTAAGTGTTCTTACAGTAAGGGCTGAATTTGGTAAAAGCAGTGTCCCTTAATAAGAGGTTTATACTGTAAATATGTATTATTTATACTTATTATTTATACTCTCTCTCTCTCTCTCTCTCTCTCTCTCTCTCTCTCTCTCTCTCTTTAAAATGGTCCAATCAATCCACGGACTGACACTGGCAGTGAAAGCAGGGTATAAACTCAGTCTATTCTTTAAAAGCGTGATTCTGAAAATTATTTTCAAAGTCCAAGAAAGGGGTAAATATGTAGGTAGACAATATAACTGAAAATAAAATCAGTATTCAGAAAGTACAAATACAAGCATGAATCAAACTAGTAGGAATAATAAGCAACAATGCACAAAACTGCATGATACATTTGGCAAGACTGTGCAGCAAAAGAAAATAGACACTACAGGAAATAAATAACCAAACTAATTATGGTGAAGCATAGCACAGATTTACACAATAGGGTAATCAACCAGTGAGGCAAGAGAGAGAACCAAAACAAAAAAAAAGGCACATGGCCAAACACAAGCATAAGCCCTTGGAAAACACAGTACAACAGCAAGTCGCTAGCAGACCTGGGAATTGTGACTTATACTGAGAATTTGTGAAAATTTGTGGGCAATCTTCAGTGGCATTCTTCTGAGTAAAGAAGCTTTTCCTCCATCCCTGGCAGTTGTGTAATGAGTGTACAAATGAGATAAATAATATATTTTGGCATTAATACACTCATTACATATCTATATACTTCTGTATAATATAGTGTGTGTCTGCTACAGTATTTTATTAGTATTTCATCTTTCTTTACCATTAAGTAATAAGTATAGTTTTCCTTCTCAAACATTTGGGCTTTCTGCATATAATGGGATCCATATTTCTGAGATCACAGTAAAAACCTTGGATTTTATTGTCATTTTTTTTGTAATATTTAAAATTGGTAAGAGAACAGGAGACGCAGTGGCTTCGTGGTTAGCATGTATGCCTTACAGAATCCAAAAGGTTCTAGGTTCGAGTCCCAGACTCAGCAAGGACATTTCTGTGTGTAGTTTACATGTTCTCTCCGTGCTTGTGTGGGTGTCCTCTGGGTACTCAGGCTTCCTCCCAGAGTCCAAATACATGCGCATTAGGCTAATCGGTTAAAATTGCCCCTAAATATGGCCCTATTAGAATGAAGTGGTTCGGTGAAAAAATTAATAAACAGAAGGTTTTAAAAATATTTAAAGCAAGAACAGTGAATGTTAAATGTTTAAAATATTTAATATTCTGCATTAAGATTCAGGTTCCTGTATAATGCAAGCAAATTTATGAATTTGATCATGCTCGCTGCTTTGTGTAAAAGGTCAGATTTTACACCTGTCTAATCACTTAAATTGATTTATGTGTTCAGACAACATTCTGAAAGATTTTATTTTAAAATAATTTCAAAGATTTTACATAAACCCGTGGAGTCCATACCAGCTCAAGTGCACTATGATAAAAGTGAAAAGAAGACATACCAGATACTAAGAAACTCTGAATTTCATGTAGATATTTCAAAGATTCCTTGTTTCACTTAAACTATCAATATTGATGAATATTTATGTTTTGCTTTTCTGGATCTCTGTTGGAATTTCATCTCTTTTCCCTCTTTTTCCCTTTAAGATCAGTAGAGGTATTCAGAATAAGATTCCATGCTTCTTTTCTGACTTTTTATCCACAGGCCAATATGTACCCTGATTACTCATAGCATTAAAACAATATGACCACTGACCACTGAAGTGAATCACATCATTTTTTTTGTGACAGTGGCACCTGCCAAGGAGTGGGATGTATTGGGCAGAACAGTCAGTTCTTGAAGTTGTGTTGGAAGCACAAACAATTGTAAGGATATGAATGACTTTACTAAGGGTCACATTGTGATGTGATGTGACTAAACATTTGGGTCTTGTCATCTCCTGTCTTGCTCAGGCTTGCTCATTAGGGATGCATAGGATTTATATAGAAATTATTAAGATTTTAATTCCTATAACAGCAGACCTGGTGGGGTGTTCCTAATATGCAGTGGTAAGTGCCTACCAAAGGAGGGACAACAAGTGAACTGGCAAGAGTGTCATGGGTACCTAAGGCTCATTGATGTACCTGGGTAGTAAAAGCTAGTATGTCTGGTTTGATTTCCCAGAAGAGCTACTGTAACACCAACTGCTGAAACTTTTGATGATGGGTATGATTTATGGGTGTCAGAACCCACAGTACACTGCAGCTTGCTGCATATGGGGTTGCCTTGTCACAGAGCAGTCAGGTGGTGTTAAAGATATGGCTGATCAGTGTATAAAGAGAGCGATCTTTATTGTCAACTGCTGCATGAACAATGAAAATCAGATAAGTAGCTCTCTCTTTAGCAGCAATTATAAAAAAAAAAAGTACACAAAAGACAACTAAGGACATTAAGCTATATGTGTGCATATACCTACATACACATATATACACATACCTATATGTACACATATACATACATACCTGTGTATATGCAAACACATATACATCTATCTGCATATTTACACATGTACAGACTTATACATTTATCCACATATTCGCACATTTAGAGATGTATACAGAAGGGTGCGTGATATGTCAAAGGTGCATCGTATACACAGGGTGAGAGGTAGAGCTTTTTAATGATAAGGTGCATGATGCTAAACAGTTATATGATGTTCGAGACCTGCTCTAAACATGAGTATTGCACTTAAACATGATTATTGCACTTAAAGAGTAAAATTGCACTGTCCAGGAAAATCTAGATCTGAATAAGGTCTGAATGATGGATATTCAGTCAGTGCATGTGACGTGGTGGTGGGGTTACATGTTTAACAGTTTGTGGGTAAAAGGTGCTCTTAAGTCTGTTAGTTTTTATTTTTAGTGTTCTGTAACTTTTTTTAGAGGGAAGAGGGGAAAAAAGGGGGTGTCCAGAGTGTGTGGGGTCCCTGATAATTCCACTGGCTCTCCTCCAATGTCTGCCAGTGTAAATGTCACTGAAGGGGAGTAGTGTAGTTCCAATTACTCGCTCTGCCGACCTTACTACCCGCTGCAGGGCCTTCCTGTCCTCTGCAGTACAGCTGTTGAACCACAGTGTACAGCAGTAGGTCAGGAGGCTCTCGGTGGTGGAGCAGTAAAAGTTTGTCAGTAGGGGTTGGGGTAGGCGGGCTTGTTGGATCTTTCTGAGGAAGTACATCCTTTGTTGTGCCTTCCCCACCTGGTGAGAGATGTTTGTGGTCCAAATGAAGTCGGCAGAGATGTGGACTCCAAGAAACTTGAAGCACTCCACCCTCTCTACCTCCTCTACATCAATATAGAGGGCAGAGTGCTCAGTTTGTTTAGATTCACCTCCTTTGTCTTGGATATGTTAAGGTCCAGGTTATTGTTGTCATGCCATCGCCACAAATGCCGGACCTCCTTCCTGTAGGCTGGCTCGTCATTATCTATTATCAGACCTATGATGGTGGTGTCGTTGGCGGATTTGATGATGATGTTGCTGGTGTGAATGGGGTCATGTGTAAAGAGGAAGAAGTGAAGAGGGCTGAGGACACACCCCTGTGGTGCTCGGGTGTTCAGGATGAGAGTGGAGGAGATGTGGTCTCCTATCCTGACGTTCTGAGGTCTGTTACTAAGAAAGTCTAGTATCCAGTACAGTGAGCTCTCTAAGCCCAGGTTGCCCAACTTCCGAACCAGTTTATGTGGTAGAACTGTACTGAAAGTGGAGCTGAAGTCTACAAACAGCATCCTCACATAGGACTTGCTGCTGTCCAAGTATGTGAGGGCTGTGTGGAGGGCTGTACTGATGGGATCCTCCGTTGACCTGTTTGCTCTGAATGCAAACTGATGTGGATCAAGGTCAGAAGCAACCTTAAAGTGAGACAATTCTCTCGAAACATTTGGTGATGATGGTGATTAGGGCAACTAGGTGATAGTCATTCAGGCATCTCACAATGCTCTTCTTTGGCTCAGGAATGACGGTAGCTGTCTTGAGGAAGGTGGGAACCATACATTGCAGTAGCGAGAGGTTAAAGATGGCGGTAAGAACCTCTGCTAGTTGATCTGCACATGCTTTAAGTGCCCTTCTGACTTGAAGGCATCATACTGTGCTCTAAGCAGGATGTGCACCTCACTGTTGAACCACGGTTTCTGGTTCGGGAACACTTTAACAGTCCTTGTTGTGGTCACATTCACAGTGCCGTAGTTTATGTAGGAGAGCACAGCTGATGTGTGACCCCCGAGGTCTGTCTCCTCTGCAAATTTTCTCCAGTCTGTAGAGTCAAAACAATCCTGTAGAGCTGAGGTGGCTTCCTCACTCCACACCTGAACTGTTTTAACTGCTGGTCTTTGGCTACAGATTTTAGATTTATAAGCTGGAATTTGAGACAAAGAGAGATGATCTGAGAGTCTGAGATGTGGCAGGGGATTGAATCATGACAGCTGTTTGGTATTACATTCATGTCTTAAGTAAGGCTGATCCTAAGTGACTCCTTTCTTTGTCATTTCAAGCAAACTCTCACGGATATTTTGTCTCAGGGCCAACACACTCACAATTATTCACACTCACAACTAGGGGCAAATTGGGCAGTGGTGGCTTAGTTGTTAAAGAGATGGTTACTGATCCAAAGGCCAGCAGTTCAATCCATACTATCACCACTGTTGGCCCTTGAGCAAAGCCCTTAACCCTCAATTGCTCAGCTATATAAAAATTAAAATTGTACGTCGCTCTGGATAAGATCGTCTGCCAAATGCTGCAAATGTAAATGAAATTGGAACAGTCAATTAGCCTAATGTGCATGTCTTTGGACTTCTGGGAGGAAACGGAATACCCAGAGGAAACCCACACAAGCACAGGGAGAACATGCAGACTCCACTCAGAAATGCCTGGGACTACACAAATGTCATCCCTATCTGTAAAGAAACTATAAGGGACCGAGTGAGTTCATTTTTTAGTTAAAAACATCTGTATTAATACCTGAAGTAATGCTGATAGACTGTATCCCTATTCATAATAAAATGTTTTATGAAGGCCAAACCCTGGAAAAATTGGATGAAAACATTCGATGAAACAAAAAAGCTTACAAACCAGGGCCGTGGTGGTTTAAGAAAGAGTAACTGAGTTCCTGTGAGGAGGTACTGGTGATGGTACTGTTAGTAATACCCAGGGTGGATACTGGGATGTTATGAGCAATATAATAATATTAATAAAAAAATATAAACAAAAATTTTCATCAATTTGGTTAAAGTAGGGTCACATAGTAGCACAGGATTATGCAGTAAAAGAACATTAACATACTGCGACGGCCTGGCGAGCTGTCCGGGGTGTACTCTGCCCTCGCCCAGAGTCGGCTGAGATGGGCGCCAGCCTCCCCGCGACCCGAATCAGGATTAAGCGGTTCAGAAAATGACATGACATGACAGAACATTAACATAATGTATAATGTCACCATTGTCTAATCTGTTTGATAGTATTCATATTAACAGAAAAAACTGTACAGTGCAAAACTGTATAGTACGTACAGAGCAATTCCACCAGTACTGGAAACTTTAATATGACAAAGTACATTCAAAAGCACAATTTAAATGGACATGGAATTAAAGCAAGCCAATGGAAAAGAAATCTCCAAACTGCATCAGTGCAAAATGGATTAAAGAGAAATAAAAAAAATTAAAACATACATTTATCCAGTTTCTTGATGACCAACTGCATTCAGTAATTGAAAATGTTGCTTTGCAACACTTAATTGAACAGCTGGATCATCATTATACATGAGCAAACCAGTACTTCATTATTATTTTTCATGCAAAATGTACTGGATGAACAAATTGCAGGTAACTATGTATTCCTTTCACAGACGAATATAAGTGATGCACAAAATATCTCCAGAAAAATTGTGGGCCATGTTCCGTTAGAGCTGACTGCAATAAAATAGCTTCTGCAAGATGCGCAAATAAGTTTGAATGCTACACATTACACATTCAGGGGCACCCTCATTCAGAAACAAACACTGAATGAGACAGATTACTGAAAATCTTAATGAGAAAGAACATGCATTGTGTTCATGTTAGGATTGTTTTATGTGTATAAGTTATTATTATAGTTATATTATAGTTATACTTATTCCTATTTCTTATTTAAGTGTTTTGTTTTGTTTTTGTTTTTTGTTTTTTTATATAAAGGAGTTGAAGTAAAGTGTGCTGTGTTATTAGCTATGTATTTTACCTGTAGTTTTAAGTAATGTATTTCAGCTCAAAATCATTTTAAAGCTTAGTAGATGAAAAAAAGTTATTGGCTGATAAACAAGTTTTCTGTATCAGTAGCAGGGTCAAAAAGGAAAATGTATTACAATGTTATTTCTAGATTCAGGGCTGTGGCCAGCCAACGACAGCCTGCTCCTTGTTGTCCTCAATGCATACATCCTCAAGAGCAAGAAGTACTTGTAGTAACGAAGCCAGAACTTAATTTGTGGGAAAGGGTAAGTGTAACCCAGCATAGCAGGACAGTGGTGTGACATTTTTAATATTTACATTTTGAAACCAATAAAAATTCAAAGCTCTCTTCTGTTAAGTCCTGCTTTCCACATCTATTAAATTTCTTCTTCAATATATTTCTGTTTGCACAAATACGATGTTCATCAATTTGCATTCAAAGAGTGGTACAACTTTACTCTTTACATATCTACGACTGTGTGGCCACTTCCAGCTACACCATTAAGTTTGCGGATGACACTGCGATGGTGGGCCTGATTTCTAACAATGACGAGACGCCTACCTAGGGGAGGTTAGAAGCCTGGAATTATGGTGCCAGGACAGCAGTCTCCTCCTGAACGTCAGCAAGACTAAGTAGCTGACTGTGGACTTCAGCACAAAACAGGAAAGGAATTACCAGCCCCTAATTATCAACGGCATCCCAGTGGAGAGAGTGCACAGTTTCCGGTACCTAGGTGTTTACATCAAACAGGAACTGACATGGTCCTGTCACCCTGTGAACATTACATTCTACCTTAGCTGACTGTTGCACACACAACAACCACACTCACTGGACATCTTGTGTGCACACTGCACCAACACTTTGCATACTGTATTACTTAAAAAATCATCACTACATTTATATTTTATATTTTATATTTATATTCAACCATAAACTATTGATGTCCTTCAAATAGTTATTGTTATTGTTGTTTTTATTTTTTTCTTCTTTAGGACAGTCATAACAAGCATTTCACTACATATTGTACTGTGTATGTGTTTGTACATGACAAATAAATCTGAATTTTATTTGATTTTTTGAACTGTGTGCAGCTAGCAAAATACCTCACCACTCATTTATTGTTTAGAAAGCAACACAAAATATTTATATTTCTGACACATTGTATGTTGTATGTCATCTTGGAAGTGACTGGTTCTGGAATGCTGGCACATACTGTACAACACACACCAGGGTGGCTTTAAGCTGGCTTTGTTTGATTCACCATAAATAACCAAATCCAGCATATTGAGGGGTCTTATTTGTGGCAATTTTGTGGGATCTCTCCGTAAAAAGTGATTCATTTCTCCAAAGGTTTTAGGTGGGTTGTGTTTATGCCTATTGGCTGAGGAGGTGGTGAAAGCTTGAAAGGATCCGGCAGTAAACTCACATAGTTGATTATATAGCTGCTTAGCAAGGGGAAATGGTCCAAATTTACAGGAAGCTAGTTTGTTTTGGATTTGTTTTGTGTTCAGCACTGACTTCCAGGCATTTAAATCCAATGAGGCGATAAAAATTAGTGCTTACTCACACTTTTACCACCATTTTCTGACCAGATTATTTAACTTCTTGTAACAGTCTTCTTTAACATAAAGTGTTTACTTGTTTCTGACTATATCAATATCATACATTACTGTTTGGTGTTTAGTAAGTAGCACAGTGGCCTCACAAAAACAAGGTCCTGGGATCACTCCTGGCCTCGGGAAGGACGTTTCTGTATGGAGTTTGCATGTTCCCTCCGTGCTTGAGTAGCTTTCCTTTGGGTACTTTGGTTTCCTCCCACAGTCCAAGGACATGCACATTAGGTTAATTGGCTAAATGTTCTCCATTGCCCCTAGGTGTGAGTGTGAATGGTCATGTGTGTTGACCCTGCGATGGACTGGTGAGCTGTTTATGGTGTACCCCGCCTTCACCCAGAGTAGGTTGAGATTGGGTCCAGCCTCTCCATGACTCTGTTAGGATTGAATGGTTGGGCAAATAAATGATTGGTGCTTTGAGTGAGACTTTGAGATATTGACACGAGCGGCGTTTTTTAAGTCCTGGAGACCCTTTTATCAACCTGTTTAATGCATGCAACAGTGTCTTACAGAGTATGTAACCATAGAAAAAGAACAATTTCTAAGTGTTTTGAGATGTGATAAAGTTGAGCAACTAATTAAAAACGGCACAGTTTGGGGCAAGGGATATGAACAAAGGTCAGTGACATAATGCTTCAAAACCATGAAACTGTAAAACTGTCATTAAATTATTTTTGTTTAAATGGCTTATTGCATGTTTAAAATAGCTGTATTTTACTCAATTTTATTAAGATTTTAGTGTTATTGGCTTTGGTACAAATGCCTGTAATAAAAGGAACCATCTGCATATACACTATAATAATTTACTGCTAAAATAAAGAGAGTGTAGGCTCTAGTGTAAGAGCTACTGATAAATTAAGTGCTGACCCTATATTTTGAACTCGCATTTAATTGATTACCTTCTAAAAGTTATTGGATGAAATTGCAAAACCAGTCAGGGTTGATTGCAAGCCATCTTCATGATATAAAGCAGGAAGTCTTTCCCAAAATGCATTCACCTTATTAATAAACTCTACACAGTTGTCCTCACACCACTTTTCCAGCCAGCTGCTTAGTGCAGATGGTCTGCTAAATGGTTCTTATGGTGATGTACAAATGTGTAAAACCTCAGGATAATTCTAGCCATTATTCTCTTCTTATTGTGCAACAAACTTGTTAAGATCCTCTTAAATATTTCTGATGGTTGGTAATATATTGCTTATTCCTAAATGTAACAAGTAATTGTTTTAGGCACTAAAAGCTTTGTAATGTATTTTGACAATTTCAACTGTCAGATTTCCTTTTAGTTGCAATCCAATTCAACTGGAGTAGAGTTTCCAAAGCGAAAGAATTGTTTCATATTTGGAGTGAGGTTCTCCACCTAAAACATGTACATGTATAAAGCATACAGCATGTGTAAACATGTTGTATGCATTTGCAATTAAAGCAAAATACAGCAAATATTCATTCATTAAAAACATGATCCCCCCCACCCCCCCCCCCCCCCCCCCCCCCCCCCCCCCCCCCCACCCAA
>JAOUQZ010045823.1:0-10033 GCA_028564935.1 Neosilurus hyrtlii | reverse complement strand
TGTGTGTGTGTGTGTGTTTGTGTGTGTGTGTGTGTTTGTGTGTGTGTGTGTGTGTGTGTGTGTGTGTGTGTGTGTGTAGTATGCATTGATGGACTGGTGTGATTGATTTGGCCGCTTGTGTGCATTAATGATGAAGCGAGCCGATGCTGCTTGTATTTTTAGTTACTGTTCAGAAGACACACACACACACATGCACACACATGCACACACACATACACACACACACACGCACACACACACACACATACACACCCTGTCACTATCACATCCTCACATGCACTTCAAATTAGCTCTCTCTCTCTGTCTCTCCCTCCCTCTATCTCTACATCTCTCTCACTCTCTCCCTCTCTCTCTCTCTCTTTCTCTCTGTCTCTCCTTCCCTCTATGTCTTTCTCTCTCTGTCTCTCTCTGTCTCTCCCTCTCTCTCTATCTTTCTCTTTCTCTCTCTCTCTCTGTCTCTCTGTCTCCCTCTATCTTTCTTTCTCTCTCGCACTCTCTCTCTCTTTCTTTCACTCTCTCTCTCTGTCTCTCTCTCTGTCTCTCTCTTTGTCTCCCTCTCTATCTTTCTCTTTCTCTCTTTCTCTCTCTCTCTCTCTCTCTGTCTCTCTCTTTGTCTCCCTCTCTCTATCTTTCTTTCTCTCTCTCTTTCACTCACTCTCTCTCTCTCTCTCTCGCTCTCTCTCTCTCGCTCTCTCTCCCCTTCACATACACACTTGTGAGTCAGCCTCATTACACACTCGAGCCTTTTTCCTGTAAGCTGAAGGTTATTAGTATGTCACTGAGAATATTCCGGCATTAGTGTCACACCACAGAAGCTGCTGAAGCTCTGAGTTCATTACTGAACTTGTTATTCTTCCTAACAATGTTTACAATTAGAACTTTTCTCTACTTTCTTTCCTTTTTTTAATCATTAATTCAATTCTGATTATTTGCTTATAACAACAAATCCCTTCGGCCTCTGAGGTTCTTTAAACTATCTGGCAACCTTTGATTCCTGCAACAAAAACCTCTGTTAGAATTGTTGCAGTTCTTGGTTTTAACCACTGGGTGTAATATATATATATAGCTATAGAAATAGGGTCCGTCCATCTGACTAGTGTGGTAACTTTGGAAGGAAAAGTTGTGACATCAGATCACCAAATTTCATGTATGGGTCCCGCTCGGGCAAATAGGGTGATCTTGTGGATGGGTGACCTTGACCTTGTTTAAGGTCACAAGGTCACTTTTTCTATGCTGAACTTGTCAAGTCCTGTTAATACAATGACTGAAATGTTTCATCAAATTTGGTGGATGGTCCCCTGCAGGATGGTCTCAGTTGGAGTTGAATATGGGTGAGCTAGACCTCGTTCCAAGTTCACAAAGGTCAACTTACTTTTTCTATATTCCGCGTGTCAAGGCTTGTTAGTGTGATAACTAGGATAATCAAATTTGGATAGAAATGGGTTCCCCTCAGAAAGGCCTGACTTGGGTCACTTTTTTTAAGGTCACAGCAGTCAAGTCAGTGAATTTTTAGCTCCGGTCATGTCTGAGGGTAAGCGGAGCAGGAGCTATAGAAATGGGTTCCGTCCATACGCATTGCTGGTGTGATAAAAGAAATGCACATCACCAAATTAGGTGTATAGGTCGTCCTTATGGGCAACCAGGGTGGGATTGTATATGGTTGACCTTGTCCTTGTTTCAAGGTCACAAGGCCACTTTTTATATATTGGACTTAAATCATTCTTTCAGTGAGATTGTCTGAACCCCTGTGGTCTATTTTCAATAATTATTATATAAGCAGAGTAAAAAAGTTATGGAGCTGTGAATGATTTATCTGTAAATGGTGGAGATTTGGGAAACCTGACCCCACGGATGACCCACTACTGGCTTCCGATGTGACATTCTTTGAGTTGTGATTATAGCTGAGAATTTTTTGTGCGTGATTGTGACTTCTGTAAACAAAACTTCATCTCCGTAACCCTTTCTTTGCATCGTACTTGCGGATGTAAGGGGTTTTTTTTTGGTGGTTTTGGTTGCACAAAATGTACCAACCCAAATTCCCTGATATTTGTTGGAAGGGTGTAATACAGGGCAAGGAAGAAACCCAGTACATTTAGATGTGGATCCCAAAAAACTATTTATGGGACAGATCCACAAATTTATTTTCACAATCCAGTAGGTAGCAGTAGAGTTCAGCAGTGACAAAACATAACCAGTGTAGAAATATATTGGTGCTGGATTCTCATGGGTACCGGTACTTTTTTAGGATACGCACGTGTATGTATGCAGTACAAATAATTTTGGAACGGTTGTAGGTCCAGATCAACCCCAGAATTTCTAATGTTCGTACATCATCACGAGAGCAGAACTGAACCTCAGGGTTTCTCAGACCAGTCCAGGCCGTCTCCTCTGCAGTGGGTTCTCATGGAGTGAATCATATGTTTGTGTTGGTTATAAAAAAAAAAAAAAAAACCTTCCAGCTGTTCTTATCAGACTGATCCAGTTGTTTTCTTGATTCGTTGCTATGAGACCCAGCGGTGATACATGCAGGTAAATAGGAGCTCGGTGCAGTGTACAGATTTGATGGTTAATCACGCCATATTATTCACAGAATCCATTCAGGGAGCTGGAGAGATTTAACTCGGGCAGGATGTGCAGCGCCGCTTGTTATTACAGAACTACATTCTCCTTTTATTGCACTTCTGGGGATGAAAATAATTTTTCTCAATCTTATGGAATTAGACGCTGTTGATACCAGAGACTGAATACCACTGATTAAAAAGATACGATTTTAATGTGTTTGTATATGATTTTATGTAACAGAGTTACTGTTGCCGTCAATACTTAATAAAAATGTTTAGACAAAAGCACACAAAATAATTATTAATACCATAGCCGACGCTAGGCGAAGGCAGGGTACACCCTGAACAGCTCAGTGCAGGGTCAACACACACCACCATTCACACACACACACCTAGGGGCAATCTGGAACAGACCAATTAGCCTAATCTGCATGTCATTGGACTGTGGGAGGAAACCACAGTACATGCAGCATGAACATGCAAACTTTCACCGAGGCAGAGACTCGAACCCAGGACCTTCTTGCTGTGTGGCGGAAGTATGGAACTACTACACTACTGTGCTGGCTACAAAAGTATTAATGTATTAAAATGTGGTTAAATTATAGTGTTAAAGACAGTTGGAAGATGTGGATGGATGTAACTGTATGGGATGTTTGAATGAAGGTCGTTGGAATGAGCGTGGTGGATAAAGGCAGTGATATAGGTAGATGGATGAGACGGGTTTATAGACACAGTTGGATGGAGGTGAGTAAAATCAAGGTCATTGAATACAAAGAATTGGACTGACATAGTTGAATGAAATAAATGGATGGGGGTTGTTGGATTTAAGAGAAAGTGGATAGAAGGTTTGATGGAAAGTTGGATGGAGGCAGGGAACAGATGGAATATACTAAGTTGGATCGAGGTAATTGGGAGAGAGGGTTGGATGGAAGTAGCTACATGCAATGGTTGGATGGAGGTGATTGAACTGCCAGATGGAGAGTTTGATTGGAGTGGTTTGATGTGGAGAGCCGAATACAGGAAGGTGATAGGAACATGTAGATGAAGCCAGTTAAATGCAGAGAGCTGGATTGAAGTAGTTGGAATAGATGGTTGAATGGGGATGAGTGTATGAGGATGAGTGATAGGGGATGGGTAGAGGGGGATGAGTGGATGAGGATGAGTGATAGGGGATGGATAGAGGGGGATGGGTGGATGGGGGTGGGTGGATTTCAGCAGTTAGATTGAAGTAGCTGCAATAGATTTTTTGAAAGAGGTTGTTGCATTGAAACTGCTAGATGGAGACGGTTAAACAGACTTTGATGTAGTTAAATTTGCTTTTTGGCAATAACCAATTAACAAACAACTCACTCTACCTTGAGTAACACTGTAACAAAACAACTACCCCTAGTAACACTGTAACATGAATGTAAACTTGCCGTTACTGTCCAATCTGCTGTTCCTGTTATACCACTCTGTGTTACAGTTGTTGATGATAGTTGTTGTTTGGTGCTTGTCACATCACCTCCTAAAGGAACCGGGCTGCAGTATGAAGAACACAGGAAGTGTGTTATGTCGATGTAGAAATGATCCTGAATATATATTAAAAACGAAAATAAAAAGTCTGAGGAGGATTTTGTTCAGAAGAAGAAGGTCGAGGTTTAAAGCGCCTTTTATCGAAGTCACGTCACACTGTAAAGATGTTTGACAGGAATAACAGCGGGAGGGAAAAATAGAAATGCTTTTGTATTATCCCTAGCAAACAAAGGATGTGTGTGTGTGTGTGTGTGTGTGTGTGTGTGTGTGTGTGTGTGTGTGTGTGAGGTAAAACTGTGAGAGGATAAATAACGAGGCAGAAGAAGTAGAACTTCGATCTAAGGGAAGCTGGAGTTCGAAGCCAGTCGAGTTTTAATGTAGAGGGAATGATGTTCTCGATCATAAACCATGTTTTACATTGATTTTCTGTAGCGCACAGCGATCACACCGAACTCACTGATGAACCCAATGACGAACACTCAACCTGTAAGTGTTTCCTTCAGACTCACTGATAATAAACAATAAAAAAAAAAAGTTAAAATGGGAGATAAAATCGATTGTAAGGAAGTTAAAATGTACCATCTGGAGTAAAGAGTCGCATTATTATTATTATTATTATTATTATTATTATTATTATTTATTGTCATGCCCTTAAACGGGGCATTTGGAATGTCAGGACCATGACACCCGGTTTCAGCGACAATCTGCAGGAGGTAGATGACGCTCGCAAGACAGCAGTAATTGACAGAGAATTGAGCAGACTGCAGATGGACCTCCTTGCTCTCCAAGAGACCAGGCTCTCAGGATCTGGGTCCGTCAGAAAGACTACTCCTTCTGGCAGGGAAAGGCACCAGAGGAGGTCAGAGTACACGGTGTGGGATTTGCAGTGAGAACAGCCTGCTAGAGTCCATCACTCCATCCATCGAAGGCCTGATCAGAGCGTACGCTCCCACACTGACATCCCCTGCAGAAGCTAAGGACAGGTTTTGCGACTTCATTGCCAGTTCGGCACGGGAAAGATGAACGACATCGGGCAACGTCTACTTGAGCTGTGCTGTCACCATGGCCTTTGTGTTAGCAACTCGTTCTTCAACACCAAGCCCCAACACAGAGTGTCCCAGAGGCATCCCTGATCTAAGCGCTGGCACCAGCTCGTCCTGATACTCACCAGGCACTCCAGCCTCTCAAACGTTACGATCACACGCAGCTACCAGAGTGCCGACTGCGACACCGACCACTTCCTGGTGTGCAGTAAGGTGAAACCACGAGCAAAGAAAATGCATTGCACCAAATAGGAGGACAAACCCAGAATTGATGCCAGCAAAACAAGAGACCCGGAGAAGTTTGAGGTATTTGTGAGAGTCATCGAAAAATCCCTCCCAGGCCCATCCACTGCCAAGGCCCAAGAGAGATGGGAACACTTCAGAGAGGTTGTCTACCATGGCTAGAACACCAACAAGTCAGCAGACTGGTTTGAGGCCCACTGTACAGAACTGACACTCATCCTCAAAGAGAAACAGCGCGCACTAGCAGCTTACAAAGCCTGGATAAGCCAGCACATGCTCCAGGCCCTCCGGTCCGCCCGTAGCAAGGTACAGAAAGCTGCCAGACAGTGCGCCAATGACTACTGGCTCCAGCTCTGTTCCTCGATACAGACCGCAGCCGACACTGGAAACATCAGAGGGATGTACGATGGGATCAAGCAGGCTCTTGGTCTGACACAGAAGAAAACAGCTCCACTGAAGTCGGCCACGTCGCATAGCAAATGGAGCACTGGGTAGAGCACTACTCCGAGCTCTATGCCAGAGAGAACATGGTCACCGAATATGCCCTGAATGCCATTGAGTGCCTGCCAACACTTGAGGAAACTGATGCGGAACCAACCGTCAAGGAACTCAGCGAGGTGCCAGGGAAGGATGGCATCCCTACCGAGGTGCTGAAGTGCTGCAGGGACACCCTCATCACAGAGCTGCACGAGATCCTCTGCCTGTGCTGGAGAGAGGGCGCAGTACCACAAGACATGCGGGATGCCAACGTCGTCAAGGATGTTTACATTTACATTTACAGCATTTGGCAGACGCTCTTATCCAGAGCGACTTACAATTATCATTTTTTTTATACAGCTGAGCAATTGAGGGTTAAGGGCCTTGCTCAAGGGCCCAACATAGTGGGGATTGAACCGCTGACCTTCGGATCAATAACCATCGCCTTAACCACTAAGCCACCGCTGCCCTTTACAAGAACAAGGGCGACAGGAGTGACTGCAACTACCATGGCATCTCACTTCTCAGCATCGTCGGGAAGCTCTTTGCTCAAGTTACCCTGAAGAGACTGCAATTTCTCGCTGAGAGAGTCTACACTGAGTTACAGTGGGGATTTCATGCCAGCCGGTCCAACATTAGACATGGTCTTCTCCCTCAGACAGCTGAAGGAGAAGTGCAGAGAGCAGCAGCAGCCACTGTTTGTCGCCTTCATCGACCTCACAAAGGCCTTCGACCTAGTGAGCAGGGACGGCCTCTTTAAGATCCTCCCCAGGATCAGATGCCCACCCAGACTCCTCAGTGTGATCCGGTCATTCCATGAGGACATGAAAGTCACCGTAGTCTTCGACGGCTCGACGTCCAAGGCCTTCAACGCCTGAAGCGGAGTGAAGCAGGGCGGCGTGCTGGCACCATCACTGTTCGGAATCTTTTTCGCCGTCCTGCTCAGGCATGCCACAGAAGGCATCTACTTCGGGACCAGGTCAGACGGGAAGCACTTCAACGTGTCCAGACTAAGAGCCAAGACCAACGTTCAGCTGAAATCCCTCTGACGCATCCTCAGCATCACTTGGCAGGACAAAGTCACAAACACAGCTGGAGATAGCGGGGATCCCCAGCATATTCACCCTGCTGAAGCAGAGACGCATGCTGTGTGGAGTTTGCATGTTCTCCCCATGCTTGTGTGGGTTTCCTCCGGGTACTTTGGTTTCCTCCTATAGTCCAAAAACATGCACAGCGCCAACTGGCTGTTTCAAGTAACCCCTAGGTGTGAGTGTGAGAGTGAATGGTTGTATGTGTGTGTTGGTCCTGTGGTGGACTGATGAGCCGTTCAGGGTGTACCCCGCTCTCGCCCAGAGTTGGCTGAGATAGGATCCAGTCTCCCTGCGACCCTAATAGGATTAATCGGTTCCGCAAATGAGTGAATAATTTAATACATTTTATTTTTTTATTTATTTTAAGCCTGTAATCGTTTTTGTGAAATCTTCCTGGGAATATTTAATTCCCACTGTGTGTATTTACTGTATATAAATAATGATGTTTATATACTTTAAGGATGTTGATATTTTAAAAATAGTACCTCCCCCTTAGCTGCTGTACATACTGTAGGTTATAGAGGGGTGTGGGTGTCAGGTGTGTGTCTGTGTGAAGGGTGAGGGAATGTAGAAAGAACATTAAAGAGCATTACAGAAATAATTACAACGTTCTCTTAATGGCTGAAAGAAAACGAAAAGTGTCAATCCCATAAACGCCGCTAATGAAAATCCGCCTAAGTGCTAATACCCGTAGACCGGAGCGTCTCCCGGGAGCGTTTAAACTCAACCCCATGCTAAATGAATGACTTCAGTCCCAGCACGTACCAGTCGGAATCACGGCTCGAAGACAAATAAATTGTGATTGTTGTCTTAGTTCTTGGCAGGAAACAACGAGCTCACGTGGAGGGCGAAGGAGATTTCATCAGATTTTGTGCAAAACAAAACAACAACAAAAAAAATCTCAGAAGCTCTGTCACTCAATGTTAGATGGTTAAAGCTTCATATTTATATTAATCACAAAACAGATCTGTTTCTGGATCCTGGCTTGTGATTGGTCGATTGCTTAATTCTCTTTAACAGCAGCTGTGATTGTAATACGCTCGTTCTGATCATTTCCATAGTAACAGCTCATACACGGGGACTCTTACAGAGGACATTCTGAATTAACATTCATTCCTTCATTCGTCTTCCATACAGCATAATCCTATTAGGGTCGTGGGGAGGGCGGGGCCTATTTTAGCCGATTCTGGGCGAGGGCGTACTCTGAATAGCTTCCCAGTCTATGACAGGGCAACACACACACACAACCATTCACACTCACATCTGAAACAGCCAGTTAGTCTAATGTGCATGTCTTGGGACTGTGGGAGGAAACCAGAGTACCTGGAGAAAACTCACGCAAGCACAGGGAGAACATCCAAACTCCACATAGACACACCGTCACCAAGCCCGGGACTCGAACCCAGAACCTTCTTGATGTGGGGCGGATGTGCTCACCGTAACAGCACCATGAGTATCACAGATATGGAAATATATTGATCAAACTCGTGTATTTAATAAACATGATCACATCAAGCATGTTGTTCTGAGAGCAGTCTGATGCGTGTGCGCTGGTCAGTCAGCCTTCACCGATGAAAGCCGTGTTTCCAGACAAGAAAAAAAAAGCATGAAAAGAGAAAGATGGAGCAGAAGTCTGACGGCATCTCTCAGCCTTTCTGCAGAAGCCTTAAATATTTTATTTGGATGTGCAGCTCCACACCACACACAGAATCTTCCCTCTGCTTCATCTGGTCTGAAAGCCCTGAAACATGTTTATAAAATATACAAACGTGCTGCTCGTGTGTTTAATCCCACTGCTGCTGCCTCTACTCACGCACGGTCCATTTCCCAGCAGCATGCAGCGTGATCCAGGATAAAAGCAGCAGCGAAGACGTTCATGCACACAACGGACACAGTAATCCCAAAATGCTTTGCATGGGCATGTTCAGGAAGCAACGCAGATCTTTTATCCATGTTTGGGATTATGGAGGATGGCATTATTAGCAATATTTGAAGATCTTGAGCTGAAGCGAGGACACGAAGGCTAAATCCCATTAGCACTTTCATCAACAGGTCGTCAGACGGCATTGTGGCTAATGAAAAAAAAAAGACGTTCACCAAAATGATCACCAGGGTTTATATAGATAATTAAGATTAGGACTAAAACTAGCAGTGAACAAATAATTTGGTAACAGAAATAAAACAAGATAAAACTAAATAAAATAAAATAAATAAAAGCAAAAATTAAATAGAAACTGTACTGAACAACGATAAAAAATAAAATTGTACTGCAGATAAATTCAGCTTAATTTGTATTTTTGTTATATTTTCCTCTTGGATTTGCACTCTGGTCGCTACAAAACTTCAAAAATGAAGATGAGACAGTAACGGATTCGATCAAAGAACATGACAGAATTTTAAAAAGAAAACAGAATCATATGTTTGAAATCTCCTTCAATTCAATTTCATTCACTTTGACTCCTCCCACTATGACCACGCCCATGTTTGACATGTTCTGAGATCAACGTGCACATCCTACTCCTCAGGTTGGCAGGGTTTTTCTGTGAAATTGGGGGTTTCTTTCTTTTCTTTGGGGTTAAAGCTTATTATATCAGTCGTTTTATTTAGGAAATGACTTGTAATTACATGCCGTACAGTTGTGAGGAGCTGCTGTTTGTTCCTGAGTGCTGTGAAGTGAAAGCAGAAGAAAGACTTGTTTAATAACACACACATGTATCTGAAGAGCGGATGGAGAAATGCACAGGTCTCTGAAGATCAGACGCTTCTTCAGTCCCAAGTGAAGAACTCATTAGCTCTGAAAGGCTAACGGGAGGAGCTTCATTTAGTGCTTGGTTTTCCCCCTGTAGAGTGTGAGATCCACTCGGTCCCTCTTCACCTATTTCATTATTTTTTGCAGTTTTGGTCGCTTCGATGCTTTAACTATCGAGTGGGGGAGGGGTGGCTGGTTTACCCCCATCTTCATCTTCATCTTCATCTTCATCTTCATCTTGGTTATTATAGAACACCATTAAATCCCAGCGCATGTTCCTGTAGCCATTCTGGAACTCGCTCTCTCTCTCTCTCTCTCTCTCTCTCTCTCTCTCTCTCTCTCTCTCTCTCTCTC
>JAOUQZ010045822.1:0-10035 GCA_028564935.1 Neosilurus hyrtlii | reverse complement strand
AAAGAGAGAGAGAAAAAGAGAGAGAGAGAGAGAGAGAGAGAGAGAGAGAGAGAGAGAGAGAGAGAGAGAGAGAGAATGCTATCCTGTGATTACACACATTTCCTCGAGGTGCCTTCACAAAACATTTCTCATGCAAATGTTAATAATTTCCTTCTTTGTGCTGGAAATTATTCTTCCTCCTTCACTGTACCTGGAAATCACTCACTCCCGCACTCCACTCCCTCCCTCCCTCACTCAATCACTCACTCCCTCTCTCCCTCCCTCACTCACTCACTCACTCACTTCACTCCCTCCCTCCCTCACTCCCTCTCTTCCTCCCTCTCTCACTCACTCACTCACTCACTTCACTCCCTCCCTCACTCACTCCACTCACTCCCTCCCTTTCTCACCCCCTCCCTCCCTTCCTCCCTCCCTCACTCACTCACTTCACTCCCTCCCTCCCTCACTCCCTCCCTCACTCACTCACTCACTCACTCACTCACTCACTCACTCACTCACTTACTCACTCCCTCACTTACTCCCTCAATCCACTCACTCCCTCCCTTCCACAACTTACTCACTCCCTCAATTCACTCTCTCTCACTCCACTCCATCCCTTCCTCCTTCACTCACTCCCCCCTCCCTCACTCACTCACTCACTCACTCCCTCACTTACTCCCTCAATCCACTCACTCCCTCCCTTCCACAACTTACTCACTCCCTCAATTCACTTTCTCTCACTCCACTCCATCCCTTCCTCCTTCACTCACTCACTCACTCACTCTCTCACTCCACTCACTCCCTCCCTTCCACAACTTACTCACTCCCTCAATTCACTCACTCCCTCACTCCACTCACTCCCTCCCTCCCTCCCTCCCTCACTCACTCCACCCACTTCCTCCCTTACTAACTCACTCACTCTCTCAATTCACTCCCTCCCTCCCTCCCTCACTTCCTCATTCACTCCACTCAATCCACTCACTCTTTCCAATCCCTCACTCACTCACCTACTTGAATTGATACACTGTTAATATAGTAAGACCTTCCACTTTGCCTCAATCAAATAAATACTAAATTTCTCCAAATTGTTGGTGTGAGCTGCTTTGCCTTGGCTGATTTCTGGGCCAGAAAAATTTAAACAGATGCTTTAAATGGACACAAACACATTTATATTGTGAATCACGGTTGTTGTAAATCATTCTTCAGATATCTCATAAAGTATTGTTTGTTGTTACTCTTCTGCCTGTGTGTATATATAGATATATATATATATAAATAATAATCACACTGTACAATGTCACCCAGAAGAGGGTGAGTTCTGTAACGCTACCCAGTGCCAATTTATATCGAAATTAAAAGAAAGTATCTGATTGTGAAACTGCCTGATTGTAAAGTTAACTCTTCAAGTGTTCCCTTGTTTCCACATTCAGCTCTTTTTCTAACAGTGTGTGTTTGGACCTCTTTTTCTCTCAGGATCAGAAAGAGCTTTAAATAGGGTTTATGTAAGAAGGGCTGTTATCGTGCCCTCTGTCCTGTACAACAGTGGACTCCTTGCAGGTCTTTTCATACCGATCACTTCTTTTTTCTTTCAAGGATTAAAAATACATTTCAGACACATCCTGTGAGTTTTTTTAGAACCCCTCACCAGTGCAGGTTTTTATAAGACATAGATTACCAGATGGGTGGTTACAAATATAGGAGGAAATCTGAAAAAAGAAAAAAAAAAAACACCTGACGTTGTTTAAAAAACCAGCAGAATAACCTTGCTCAGAACAAGCTCATTAATCTAAATCTGTGCTTTCCCTGAAAACCTGAACTACTGTCAACTATAATATAAAATTAGAAATATAAATTGAGTACAAACTACACAGGGAACGGTGGGATCTGCTCTGCCTATCGGGGGAGTAAAAAACGTTATTCCGAGTGGAAATGATGGACACTCACAGTCTGTCGCGGTCACTTGGAGGGAGCAGCGGTATCATTATCATGCTTTAAAAGTGAAAAGTAAATCAATAAATCAGGTGGCACGGTGGCACAGTGGTTAGCACGTTCACCTCATAGCGAGAAGGTCCCAGATTCGATTCCTGGGCTCGGGCGTTTCTGTGTGGAGTTTGCATGTTCTCCCAGTGCTTGTGTGAGTTTCCTCCAGGTACTCTGGTTTCCTCCCACAGTCCAAAAACACACACAGTAGGCTAATTGGCAGTTCCAAATCCCCCCTAGGTTTAAGTGTGAGTGTGAATGGTTATTTGTCTGTTGGCCCTGCAGTGGTCTGGCGAGCTGTACAGGGTGTACCCCACCTTTGCCCAGTATTGGCCAAGATGGGTGCCAGCCTCCCTGTGACCCTAATTAGGAGTAAGCGACTCAGAAAACGAATGCATAAATGATTAATCATTAAATATCATATTTTAATAAATAAACATTTTTTTTTGTTTTAGGTTGTGATCCTTTTTTTTCTTTAGCTGCTTACATTTTCATTTAGTTTATAATAAAACAATTATTCACCTCAGGCTCGGTGGATTTTTGGTGGCCTTTATAACCTCAGGCGTTCTTGCTGACATTGCAATTACAGATTTCTTTCCTCAATTTTCTGTTGCACTAAGTTCCACCTAGTTTGCAGTTGTTCTCCAACACTATTTGTATGATTGATTCTTAAATCGGTTAAATCCCATATTATTCAAATCAGTCCATAAACTCCAGTGTCCAAGATTACTGTTTCCTGTTCAGATCATCTATACCACAGGTATCAAATCTAAAGCACGTGGGTCAAATCTGGAGCACCAACTCATTTCATGTGGCCTGCGAGAGCTTTTAAAGAATACGATTATCATACATTCTTTGCATCAACCATTACCATGAAACCTAATTCATCACCCTTCCACTAGGTGGCAGCAACCTATTTCAAATAAACAGAAGAAAGATTCAAGAAGGGTTGCAAGCTAGTTAGTTGCTGTCAAGAGTTGTCAGAAAGGGAAAGTGAAAAAAGGGAAAGAGGATCAATAACTAAACTAAAATCGTGGCATGCTGATTTCATTTCATGCCCTTTTTGAAATGGATGTTCAGTGAATATTCAGCCCTTGGTGACAGAAATTTTGTGATGTGTCCCTCAGTAAGAATGAGCTTGACACCCCTGATATACACAGTTTCGATGTACGTTTGGGATTTTTGTGTTTGTGACATACACTACTAGTTTTAGAAAACCCACGTTTTGTAGAAGATTTTATAGAATTTTACAATTTATTTGTCTGTGCACTCCGAAGTTAAGGCATAGCTTTAAAAAAAATACACTCAGAGTAAAATTATTCTGTTAAACACAATTGAATCAAACTTTTTGGCTCAACATGGTAGCCACCTCTTAATGATGGAGATCGAATATTGTTTCGGAAGTTTCCCTCCAACACTGGTGCAGAAGTTCCCACAAATCTGTTGCACTTTTTGGATGATTTAGCTACCTACATCCTTTTGTCCGTCCCAGACCGGCTCGATGGGGTTCAAGTCTGGAGACTGTGCTGTACATTCAACAATTTGAAGCCTACCATCTGTGTTCTTCTAAAGCAGTTTTGACATATCGTTTACCTTTATTTCTTTTCATGTCATTCGTTAGACTTGAACCTCTTACATTTCTATAAAACCGTAAAAAAGGGGGCATTATAAACGTTTTGACTGGTAGTGAACATATGAATCTACCTTCAAAACCATACATGTATACATAACCTTATATTTATAACCGATCAACTATAATAGTAATTCAATTCTGTACAGTTTGGGAAAGAATTGGGGGGAAAAAATGAGGAATCACTGAGAGCTGTTCAGGGTGTACCCGCGTTCAGCCAGTGTCGGCAGAGATAGGCTCCAGCCTCCCCGTAACCCTAGATTAAACGGTTCGGCAAATGAGTAAGTGAGATGAGTAGGAATCATCGGGGTGAGAGGTGGCGTAGTGGTTAGCATGTCCAGCTCATAGCAAGAAGATCCTGGGTTCAAGTCCCAGGCTTACTGAGGGCATTTAAGAGCTTTCATGTGTGGAGTTTGTTTGCATTGGTTTTCTCCAGGTACTCTGGTTTCCTCCCACAGTCTGATGACATGCAAAAATAAAATAATAAAAGAGGTGATTCAAGGAATGAATCTAGAAACACATATAACTGGAGCCAGTAAACATCCACTGGATTTTCTTTGCGGATGGGAAGGACAAAGGGTTTCTATGAGTATGTGTTGCATAATTGTACCATTTTTGGTATTTCTTTCTTCAGTAAGTTCTTGTCGGAGTGCTGCAAAGCTAAAACAAATGGAGGGATGAATCACAGCCTTGAGGCGCACATCTTGCATTCAGAGTGAATTAAAGAGACTGAAACAAGAGATTTTAATTAACTCCTGTATTTTGACAGCAGGTTATACAGAAGTCTGATCTCTGTTCTGTGCACGGTCAGTGAGTTAGACCTTTTTGTGCTCACTTTGGAGGGTTTGGTAGAAAAAGCAGGGATGCTGACACTTTCATGAAGAGGCTGAAGAAACTGTTGAGTTGGAGTTTGAATTTGTCACTTCTATAATGAAAACAGGTTCTGAACAAACACCCCCCCCCCCCCCCCCCCCCCCCAAAAAAAAAAAAAAAATGTCAAGGAGCTGCTCAGCCTCTATTTCGGTTGCATCTTTGACATAAATTAGATCTAACTTGCCCCAGTCCACTCTCAAACCTCGGCCAGAATGACCTATTAAAGGTAAAAAGGTATTAGAGTTTAATTTTTACCCTCTAAATTTAAGAGCCTGTCTCAATTTAGCTAATATTTCATTATATCAACATTGTTTTTTATACTTCGTTCAGGTCACAGCGACCCTGAGGTTAACACAGTGAAATAAAAATGATATAAAATTACTGATCTTTGCAAACGTGCAATGAAAGAATAATTATAATCTTCCACATAACCTTGATTTTTTTAGTTGCCCTCATATCTGAGCACACATATTTTTGTCTGTGTCCTTACCCATACATAGCCTAATCCTCCTGCCATCCCAAGGTTGAGTGCAGATTGGGATCAGAACCTTTACTTGTATTTATCGTATTGTAATTGTCCCTTTAATGACTGTAGTCCTCTCTTTTTTCTATATTTTTGTTATGAAATGTTTTTAGCATACACATGTATTTGTGCTGTAGTGTTTTCAATTTTATTACTTTTTTCTTTTATCTATTTTGTATTTTAGTTTGACTACAGTTTGTTATTGTTTTTTTCCTTAATTTTTTATTCATTTATTTTATTATTACTGATTGCCCTTTTGGTCTACTTGCCTTTAATTTTTGACTACATTTGTTAGGCTTTAATGCCAGCATTTACTGAACTTATCTTCAACCATTTGGAGGGTGGGTGGGGGGGTCGAGTTTGGTACAAAAAGGTCGCTTATTATCATTAGCATACAATCTGCAGTGCTAGTTGTTGCTGAATCTTGGTTCCGCTTGCTTTTACCTTTTTTAGCTCTCTCTCTCTCTCTCTCTCTCTCATCTCTTGTTCTCTCTCTCAGCAGGGAGGGTTTTTTTTACTCTGTGGTAACACCTTTGGCTTTCACACTATGGGTTCAGGCGATAGATTATCAATGGGCCTGTTTATAACTGGTATTAACATGTTTCCCAAGTACTCGGACTGTAAGTGGTCAGTGCTGAGTGAAAGTGTGAACAGTGTACTCAGTGCACTCAGTGTACTCAAACCACGTGCAGACGTAGTAGTGTAAATATGTTCTTGTTAAAAAAATAAGTACATCCCATGGAAATTGTTGATTTTCTAGCAAACGTTTAAGCCTCTTTGATAGAGTGCTTACAGATAAAGGTGATACACTCCAACAAATACACATAAAATTGACAATTTTTTAGTAATCCTCATAATTTGAATAAACAAAAAATACAGATCATGTACATGGAAATAGTTAGTACAACCTTAGATTTACAACACCTTGGAGTCCATAAATAAGAATTAGATGTTCCAGATGAGGTACTATCTAGGGTCTGGTTTCATCATGCCAAAATCTAAAGAGCTCTCAAAGGCATCAGAACAAAAGGCTTAAAGATGCATTTATTAGTCTGGCAAGGTATTTGAAAAGATATTCAAATTATTTAAAATAAAAAACAATCCACTCAAAAGAAAGTCATTTACATGTGGCATAAATTTCAAATGACTGACAATTTATCCATGACTGACCACGTCAGCAAATTACACTTTAGGGTATACCATCTGATGGGGAAAAGTCTCCAGAACTGCAAATATTTCATCACAGGATCTCCAGGTAACTCTTGCAACTGTTAGTGTGAAAGTGCACATCCTTTTAATCGGGAAGTGATTGGACGGACAGATTTGTTGTGCACGGTAGTCATGCTAGGGAAAAAACCTCTGCTGTCTAAAAAGAGCTGAAAGCAACAGTACAGTTTGCCAGTGAACATATAAGAAAAGTGCTTTGGACACATTAATGAAAGATTGATCGCAATCAAAATACAAAAGTGAACAGGAGAAGAAGCTCATACCAACTGTAAAACATGGTGATGGAAATGTTATGGTTGGGGGTTACGTCACTGCCTCAGGGACTGGGCAGCTTGCAGAGATTCTTGCAGATTCCTTAATGAATTCTGGATTGTATCGATGATCTGCATCATATCAAGAATATAGGGGCTCAAGATGGATCAGTTAACAGAATAATAATCTTAATCAAAGCACAGATTTGTACCCTATCAAAATGTTGGAAATGGGGGACTGGAGGAAGAGTCCAAACTAGAGGAAGGGTGATACAAAATCTCACAAATTTCCGAAAACCATGGCTATACTGTCTTTAGAGAAGAATATTATATATATATAGATTTTTTTGCATAAATAATTGGCCAAGCTACTTTATCTTGTAGTTTAGTTCAAGTGTATCATCAATTTCCTTTGAAATGCTTCATGCCAGTGCATCCCTGACAGAACTCCGCCTAGGTTTGTGTTTTTTTAATTAGATTTAAGATACTTTGGAATTGTTCTTCACTCTTCTGCCCACATGATTTCTTCTCATATGCAGTCTTCTCAGCTTGTCTCCACTTGTTACCATACTGTCTACTTTACATGCTTGTTGAACATCCCATTGCAGATCTCATCCCCCTTTACCGTTATATTAAGCTCGACTTTCCTCTAGAGTTTTAGGTTGTGGCTGTACGGATTTGTGATCATTCAGCCTACAAGAGTATTAATGAGATGGTGCTTTGAGGTCAGAGGGCAGTCAGTGTTCCAGTTCATTCTAAAGGCGAGCAGTAGAGTTGAGGTCAGGGATCAGTGCAAGTACACTCAAGTTCTTCTATTTTGATCTGCAAAAACCATGTCTTCATAGAGCTCGCTTAGCATACAGGAATATCGTCATACGTATACCCATGCGTATAAATACATTCTATACAATTCTGTGCCATATATGGGTTTGATAGTCAGGCGTCAACATACTGCTGGCAATGTAGTGCATATGAATGTGTAAAGGAATGAGTCACGATATTCTCACAATTTTTTTGTATTTAGGACAATACAGAAATATTAATATTTTAAAAGATTTTAATAGCGGAGCCCCAGTGGAGTTCCAGACATTGAGCATGTCTTGGATGGTTGTTTATGCCAACACAAGAAACCCAGTAAGACTGGAGTGCCACCAATAAAAAAATAAATAAATAAACAAACAAACAATTAAAATGAATTAAAAACAGATTTATTATTATTAACTTCACCAAGGGGGAGGTTATAAGAAGTGTGTCTGTCCATCTGTCAGTTTGTGACCACTGTAACTAAAAAACCAATGGACAGATTTTCACGAAATTTTCACCAAATGTGGCTCTTGGGCCAATGAAGAAGAGTTTTTAATATTGGGCCTAATCTAGAACTGGATCTAGATTTAGAATTTTTTTAATTGTGTGATCAGGGCAAGGAGGCCGAAATCACGCACAATGTCTGTGGAAAACAAATCCGAAGCACAAATATGATTGTGGAACAGGCCAGAAGGGGGCACTGTAATTCTACATCA
The DNA here is from genome assembly GCA_028564935.1 of Neosilurus hyrtlii. Classification (NCBI taxonomy): domain Eukaryota; kingdom Metazoa; phylum Chordata; class Actinopteri; order Siluriformes; family Plotosidae; genus Neosilurus; species Neosilurus hyrtlii. Next base: position 2,052 of record JAOUQZ010045822.1, on the reverse strand, counting down.
TTTGCCATTAAACAAACATTAACAGGAGCATGGAACATAAACTTGTTAAAAAGGTAATTAAACTAACAAGATAGGTTACACTAATGAGCGTGAAAATAAAAAAAAAGGTACCTGTGTGTTGCACACAACTCACCTGTGGTGTGATGAAAAATGCGGTTGTAGACCGCTGTTGTGTAATTTCATAGGTAACACTTGACACCAGGTCCATTTTTTAGGTGTTTTGCGAAGCGCTGCAAGCTCCTATGATTGTTTTGATAGATGTACGAATTTTGTGTACTTTTTGGGTCATCTTATGTGCTCAGAATTATACTGGTTTCATAAAATATCCCTATGATCACCCTGTGTTAAACCCACAGGACGTCCTGATACCCACATACATGGTATGACTGGTATTTTTGCTACAGTGTTAGGTTTGGATGATGTGATGTATATATAGTGGTAAAACATAACAGGAAAATCACACAAGGAAATTTTTAGCTTGCAACAGTCGTATCACTTTCTAATGAACACTGTTCAATATGACGACTTACAGACCTGATCTATTTTAACCACAACACACACGTTAAGTGAGCGTAACATTGCAACGTTCAAATCCACCTCACGCAAAGCTGTCCGTCCCTTCTTTTGTAGCTTTGCCAAAATTTTATATATAAACAAAAATAACAATTGAAAAAGGCAGGTTGTTTGTGAAAGGCAAGTGCATGGGTATAGAAAGACAAATGCATGGGTGAACTACAGTTCCATCTGTGATTGTCTGTAGAGCATGTTTGGAATCATAAAACTTGAGGACATGCTCTTCTGGTAAAATAATCAACAGCAGTGTGGTGTGATGTGTCCAAATGTGAAGTGCACTAAGTGTTATCGTATTCTGGTGCTGATTTTCCTATAAAAAGCACAATTATTTTTTCTCACATATTCCATTTTTGCAGCACAGTTTGTAAGCAATTACACTGTTTTTATTTGTAAAAGAACAACATTTCATACTTTTTAGCCGTTTATTATTGTGGTACATCCATGAAGCAAATTCGTCCCTGTTATCACGTTTTAGCAGTTATAAACGGTCGCTTCCTCGTGTTTCCCTTTTCTCCTCTTTTGTGAAATTAATAAGACAACAAAACAATTTTTCTTACAAAATTCACCACTCTGAAGGATCTACTAGGGCTTAAAATGACTTAAAATTGCAGTTTTAATGACAACTGTTGACCCTTTGAGGGATGAGGGGCCAAGGTGGGGTAGTGGTTTGCACGTCCACCTCACAGCAAGAATATCCTGGGTTCGAGTCCCGGCCTCGGCTCAGGCGTTTCTCTGTGGAGAATGCATGTTCTTCCTGTGCTAGTGTGGGTTTCCTCTGGGTACTCTTCCTCCAACAGTCCAAAGACATGCAAATTAGGCTAATTGGCTGCTCCAACTTGCCCCTAGGTATGAGTGTGAGTGTGAATGGTGAAGTTCGGCGAATGAATGAATGAATGTTGAATGGGTTTATTATTATTAGGCTTGAGTTAGACGTGTAGATGTATAATGCGTTGAAACCTGCACACTTGTGAACTGCTGCTGTTCTAGAAAATTAATGAACACTTTCTGACCAATCGAGAACTCAACAGCGCTTCGGTGTAACTCAGAATATATTTGAGTTTATAGCCCTGAGTGGTCAAACTCATTAAAAGCTTGTTGTAAGAACTGATATTTTAATCTCTGATCTCCGATGGTGCATGTCTGTACTCTCACTACACACTGACTAAACTTAGACATTTTATTTTGCCTTGTAGTTCCCTCTTTCTTTTTTCACGATTCTGTTTCACATCATCGTACCACTGTCGGCATTTATATTACTTGTATTATCAAATCATGTACTGCTAAAACAAACGGATGAGTGATTATTTTTAATTATTTTGTAGAAAAAGAAATGAACCATGAAGCAGATACATGCAAGGGGAAGCTAGTGTCCTTCTCATTATATAGATTTTCTCTCTTCTCTCTCTCTCTTTTTCTCTCTCTCTCTCTCTCTCTCTCTCTCTCTCTCTCACTCTCTCTCTCTCTCTCTCTCTCTCCTTC
>JAOUQZ010045821.1:0-10035 GCA_028564935.1 Neosilurus hyrtlii | reverse complement strand
TGCATAGCCGTCAGCGTGTTTCTGCCCTGCGATGGCCTGGCGAGCTGTCCAGGGTGTACTCTGCCCTCGCACAGAGTTGGCTGAGTTGGGCGCCAGCCTCCCCATGACCCTAACTAGGATTAAGTGGTTCCGAAAGTGAATGAATGTCTGGGCGATGGGGTAGGGTGGTGAGATGGAAGCCCTTTCTAAAAATAAATTATTAAATAAATAGTATAAATAAGTAAATACACAGACAGACAGGCAGGGTGTCAGGCATCTAAGTTTTAAACCACCCCAAACCATGTGGCGAAATGTTTTATAATTATTTTTATAAGGTACCAACTCTGGACATAATTCTAGAAGATATACTTGGTGCATAAAGAGGATGGCTTATCACGTAAACAACAACCTAGCCATGGGGAAATGTAGTGGTACCTACATATAGCATCACGCTATAGAGCTCAAAATCCTACTTAAAATCAGTGACCTGATATGAAGAGGGCTGTACAGGAGATCCCCTCACTGTCTGATGGATCTCAAACGTTTTTATGAGGAAGAGTAAAATAAAGTTAAATAAAATTACTAAATGTGTTCAGTTTGATTTTGATATACTGTAGTAATCCTGCAAGGAAAATTTGGTTTCAGCATATTACCCATCCAAAGTGAGCACACACACACACACACACACGCACACACACACACACACACACACACACACTCGTACACACACACACACGCACACACGTAGACAGTGATCACACACACATGCACACATACAGACTCGGAGCAGTAGGTTGCCACACATATCGTCTCCCGGAGAGCAGATGGGGATTAGGTGCCTTGCTCAAGGGCACGTTAGCCATGAAGGTGGAGAAAGGGGGGGTGTTGCTCACTCCCTCCACCGCCACACATTTTTCTTGCTGGCTCGGGTATCAAACTATTGACCATTTGGTCTCAAACCTGCTTCTCTTACCATTAGGCCACGGCTGCCCCCGTGGACGTGTACACTCATGCAAGCAGATTATTATATGCTGTCAAACTTATTTCTATTTGTTTTTCATTCAAATGGTTTTGGTTAATATTTCATATTAAAGGTGGAGAAAGATCAGAAATGAATTCCTGTTTTTTTTTTTTGTTTTTGTTTTTGTATTACAGAAAGCCGCAATTTTAACAGGGGTGTATAAACTTTTTTTTATAGCATGAGAGAAAGTCCATGCCTCCAGCACATACTTAATATTACACTTTATGTAGAATAACTGAAAGCCCATTCCCTCATCCTCTCCTCTGTCAGCTTGAGAAAGAGAAAGTGCAGAATGTTTTTGCCCTGGGTGAGGTCTTGATGAAGTGATAATGGCGGACACTGCGGTAAACTCCACTTGGTGAAATACAAACACCCTTTTGTTTTCACATAACTTTTAAATGAGATTCTGTGATGTTCTTGTTGAGTCGAGTTTAAAAGACGAAAACTTTAAGGTCGACTTGAGCGTAACGCAGACACGCCTCTCATTCCCTGATAGAAACTTAACCTAATATGGATGCAGATGATTTTTTTTCAGCATTCAAGAAGAACTGCCTGATGTAGAAAGAACAGGAGAGGAGGAATTGGGTCAGAGTCACACAGGAATGGCTCAGTACCAGGGGGCTTCTGATCCTAACTAGAACCATCTCCCTCCCTGCAGACCTTTCTTTGGCTCGTGGGCTCACATAGGGCATCACACCATCAGCATTTTCCAGTGAGAGCATCACTTCACCATGATGACCCATCTTGCTCCGCTAAGGATGGTGCTCCACCTCCTTCCTCTGCTGAGGTTGTTGCTCCGCCTCCTTTCTCTGTGAAGGTTATCGCTTAGCCTCCCTTCTCGTTTTAGTTTCTCCACCTTCTTTATTTGCAGTGGTCATTGCTCCGCCTCCCTCATCTGCAGAGGTTGTTACTCTGCCTTCTTCTTTTGCTGAGGTTGTTGCTGCACCTCCCTCCTCTACTAAGGTTGTTGCACCACCTTTTTTCTTTGCTGAGGTTGTTGTTCCACCTTCTTTCTCTGCTGAGTTTGTTGCTCCACCTCCTGTCTCTTGCAGAGGTTGCCACTTTGCCTCTCTTCTCTTTTTAGGTTGTTGCTCCGCCTCCTTGCTCTTCTGAGGATGTTGCTCCACCTCCTTGCTTTGCTGAGGCTGTTGCTCCACCTCCTTTCTCTGCGAAGTTTATTGCTCTGCCTCCCTCCTCTTTTTAGGTTGTTGCTCCTCCTCCTTGCTCTGCTGAGGATGGTGCTCGGCCTCCTTTGCTGAGCACATCTGTGTGGGTGGATCTGGTTGAATATATAGGTGGAATATTGTTCTGCTTAATAAAATCTACCTACTATTTAATGGCAGAATAAATGTTTTATTTCATTCGAAAATGGAGTAAAATTTTGTTACCCATTTCAGCATCATTTTATTCCCTTCTCATCTCATCTGTTCATTAGAGTATACAGAGCAATTGGACATTTTACAGCAATGAGTGAAAATTACAAGGTGATTTTGACACGAGATCCATGATTCTGTTGTAAAAATGAATCCAGTTTCTTTGGTTTTACCCGAGTTTATTAATGAGTGTAATAATGTGTAGTTGTCAGGTGACATGTCGGCCTTAGGGGCTACAAAGATGAGACTTTACACCTCATCACAAATTAATTAATGAAGTCGATGTAGTATTCACTTGGTTCAGGTTGTTTGGGTTGGAAATGAATTCCATGTAAAAGAAACATGTAGAGAAGTGCTGTGAATGTTCTCAAAGTAATAAGATATGAAGACTCGCCTTACATCAGGGTCGGGTGTGTTTGGTCATTGGATTTTCTTTTTAGATGTGGGTATAAAAATAAGTAAATAAACCATTAAATAAATCAATTAAAATTAGGGAATATTTTATTTTTTGTAATCATTTATTCATTTATTTTCTAAGATCCTAATTAGGGTCACGGGGAGGCTGGCGCCTATTTCAGCCGACTTTGGGCAAGGGTGAGGTACACCCTGTACAGCTTGCCAGACCATTGCACAGTCAGCACACACACAACAATTTACACTTACACTTACACCTAGGGGTGATTTTGAACAGACAATCAGCCTTCTGTGCATGTCTTTGGATTTTGGAGGAAACCAGAGTACTCGAAGGAAACCCATGCCCCAAGCCCTGGATTTGAACACGGAACCTTCTTTCTGTGAGGCTGACGTGCTAACCACTGCACCACCATGCTGCCCCTTATTTTTTTGCATTAACATACAAAATCTAAATTGGCATACCAGGTGTTTTTTATGGTTTAAAGGCATTGGCAAACTTCAAAAATAGTTTTCTTTTTAGATTCTATTTAATATAAATCACAAAATAACCAAAATTCTCCAAGAGGGAAATTCGAAAAAAAAAAAAAAGGAAAAAAAAACTGTACCTATGAACCTGTTACACTGACTTTGGTGACTCTCAAGTGAAGGTTAAAATCAATCACAACGTAAAATCAGTGTAAATAAATGACGGCAAATGCAATGCAGAGTGTTATTTCACAAACACAGACTTGAAAATAACGATTAAAGAGAAAGTGAGACTTAACAGAGCCTGGCCAGATCTCTACTGCAGTGTGACATTCCAAAAAGTTTGTTCACTGTGTAAAATGTAAATAAAAACAGAAAGCAATCATATGCAAATCTCATAAACCCATATTTTACTTACAATAGGACATAGAAATCATATCAAATGTTGAAAGTAAGACATTTCGCTCTTACATATACAGCTGAAACTGGAAAATTTGAATATCATGCAAAAGTTAATTTATTTTAGTAATTCTTAAAATGTGAAACTAATATATTATATAGACTCATAACATGCAAATGAGATATTTCAAGCATTTATTTGTGATAATTTTGATGATTGTGGCTTAAAGCTTATGAAAACCCCAAATCCAAAATCTCAGAAAATTTGAATATTACATGAAATCAATAAGAAAAGAATTTAAAATACAAAAAATCAGTCCTCCGAAAAGAATAATCATGCACTTTTGACAAATTGTGGAAAAATTCCTGAAAAGAAAGACTTTTCCTCATGTGCCATATAAAATGTCTTCCAAAGATTCAGAGAAACAGGGAAATAATTGTGTACAAGGGATAGGGCCAAAAAAATCACTATAGAATGTCCATGATCTCCAGGCCCTCAGGCAGCACTGCATTAAATACAGACATGGTTCTCTCATGGAAATCACTGCATGAACTCAGGAACACTTCCAAAATTATTTATTTAGTTATTTACTTACTTACTTACGTACTTGTTTGATGGTTTGTTTGTTTATTTATTTATTTATTCATTTATTCACATATTCATTCATTCATTCATTCATTTATTTCTATCCATCTATCTATCTACCTATCTATCTATCTATTTATCTATCTATCTATCTATCTATCTATCTATCTATTTATTTATTTTTAAATTGGGGTTGTAAATAATGAAATTCACAATAAGACCTCTAGACCAAACTGGTTGATGAAATGTAAAGGTACAGCCTATCAAGTGTTGTTAGAAACTAGCTAATGCAACTAGCAGCTTTAAGGATAGCCATGAAGAAGGTCTATTGTGGTTTCATTTATTTATTCATTTATTTATTAATTAGTATAGATTAAGAACAGTCATAATTGCACAATCTGTACTTTTGGTAATAAATCTAATTAGTTAAACATTAAATAAGCGGGACGGCATGGTGGTGTAGTGGTTAGCACATCCGCCTCACAGCAAGAAGGTCTGGGTTCGATTTCTGGGCTCGAGGTGTTTCTGTGTGAAGTTTGCATGTTTTTCACATGCTTGTGGGTACTCCGGTTTCCTCCCTCAGTCCAAAGACATGCACTGTAGGCCAAGTGGCATTTCCAAATTGCCCCTAGGTATGACCGTGAATAGTTATGTGTGTGTGTGTGTGTGTGTTAGCCCTGCGAAGGCCTGTTGAGCTGTCAAGGGGGGACTTCACCCTTGCCCAGAGTCGGCTTAGATAGGTGCCAGCCTTCCTACGACCCTAATCAGGAGGAAACAGCTTAGAATGTAAATGATGAATGAATAATATTGAGTAAGGGATTACGTATTCAGCATCATACTAGCTTTCTTATGTTTTATATTATTTGATTAGCAAAGCAAGATAACTGAACTAGTCATGTCATTCCCCAGAGACACCAACAAGCTGCTGCTTCCTTTTCAAACTTCACTTTTCTTTCTAATGTATCTGTATGTTAGGATGGGATTGTGTGTGAAAGGGGAAGGTGAAATTAATATTTCTTCCATCCATGAATAATACAATAAATGATAAGTGACAACTGTAGAAGCCTTGCGCTACATATGCCATAGGATCGATCCGGGGAATCATCCAAGCTGATTGTTTATATTTGTTTATTTCAGGTACAATACAGCATCATATCTTATTTGTACAGAGTTGAGAACAATAAATTTGTAGGGAATAAAAGCTCACCTGTTCCTTCGTTGCTCTAGTGTCTGAATGAAGGGTGGTAATGTGTTTCAGGTTGCTGTGGAGGGGGTGAAGGGAACTCGAGAAGCTTGAGGAACTGCTATGAGCGTTGTGTATAATGTGTATGACACTCCAAGTGCTTCAAAGCCTTTCTAAGAAACGTGCTTCCACTTCTCCTGCGTCTGACTCCAGGTCTCAGCTTGAACAATACTGTGCTGGTTTAATCGTCTGCTTTCTGTTCAGAGTGAGGGTGTGTGATGGAGGCGTGTGGAAATCAGGTTGCTGATGCAGAGTACTGCTGTATCCTGCTGTGTGTGTGTGTGTGTGTGTGTGTGTGTGTGTGTGTGTGTGTGTGTGTGTGGATTCCTCACTGATTTAATACCTCTCTCTGTGTTTTTATCTGTGCATGGTGTCATGGGCAATCTGAGCTCTGTGAGCACGGTGCTAATTTGCTGTTTGAGCAGCTTCAGTAATTTGGATGTAGTTGGGTAGAGGAATGAATCCATCGCTCCCACTCGATGTTAAATGACACCCTTTAAATCTCTGTTTTTGTTTAGATCACAGTATAATTTGATTCCACTTCATGCTAACTCGAATGCTTGTGTGTGCTGTGAAGGAATTATGCAAGACAATACATTTTTTTTATAGTGCTCAGATGATCCTCATCCTTCGTGCTTCACGTTGTTTAAGATGTGTTTAAAATGCTTGATTGATTGGTTTTAGCTACCTTTAATTAAAGACGTTTTTACACAGCACTCTCGAAATATCAGCCTATATGATGCAGTGGGATGCGCAGCAGTGTTTGCTTCAGCCAGAAAATGTATTGTGTTTCTATAACAGCACATCCTTAAGCATTTTTAAGCAGAGCAACATGGGCATGGAACGTGACTTGAATCGCTGTCTGGTGTCTTCTCATGCTGACCGCAGGAAAAAACAGCAAAACTGCCATGTATCTGAGATGATGCTGATTGGCTGTTATGTATCACTCACTTGTATCGACAATGGTAAGGTAAAGGTGAGAAGGATGTTGCTGAATATTCTTCTGACCAGTTCCTGCATTCATTCTAGAGTTATTTTATGAGAAGCAACAATACCATAGGGGCAGTAGTGGCCCAGTGGTGGGGTGCTGGATTACTGATCCCAGGGTCGGTGGTTCAAGCCCCACTGTCACTGGGTTGTCATTACTGTTCCCCCAGTGCAGCTAACTGGGTTATCAAAGGCCAGCCATGTCTCTCGCTGTCAGTGGTGAAAGGCATGTAAAAGAACCTTTGCTGACTTTTGGCAAGAGTAGGCTCAATGGCCTGGTGAAATGATCAAGGTACTCTGCCCTTAGCCAGCATCGGCCGCGCCCTAATTAGGATTAAGCGGTTCAGAAGATGAACGATGAATGAAAAAAAAAAAAAACTATAAGAAAAGCTAACCCTAAAATTGAAAGTAATATTTTTATGATTGAGTCTTCCATTTTGGACTTCCATCCAATGACCGTGGCAAAGCGAGTCAGCCATATGGATTCAGGCGTTATCCACTCGGAATAGTATTTTTTTAATCCTGATACAGTGAACGAATCTGATTGTGTCATTTCTGTGTAGTATCTTCTAATTCATATTATAATGATTACATTAATACTGCATAAATCTGCATTGTGGTCAGAGCTGAGAAACCTGAGAATTCAGCAGCTGTGTGCTATAATGATTCATAAAAAGCAGCAGAACCATACTTGGTTCCGTTCTCAGGGTTCTTGCGTGAACAGAGTGATGAATGCATGTATTGGTGAATCCTGTAGATGAAACATAAACTTTTCTGTACTTATTGGTTGCTGTTTGTTGTGGGTGATTAAGTATTCATTAGGCTCAGGAGTGATATTGTGTGAACACCTGCACCTCTAATATTTGTCCCATTTTTAGTACCTTGCTGATCTCCTTTGATGTTTCTCATTAGGTCACTGAGCTGGCCAGAGTTGTGTGTGTGTGTGTGTGTGTGTGTGTGTGTCTTCATTAGAGAAAGCTCTGAAATCAGGGCTGCACCCCTAAATAAAAAATTAAAATAATCAGAACAGACATTAGCAAGTGACAGTATTTTATATCTGTTTACCTTCAGCACTGTGATGGCCTGGCAAACTGTCTTGTGTGTACTCTGCCCTCGCCCAGAGATGGCTGAGATGGGCGCCAGCCTCCCCGCGACCCTAATTAGGATTAAACGGTTCAGAAAATTAATAAATGAAACAAATGAATGTTTACCTATTTATTTATCTTTTGTAAGATAAGAGCAACTATAAAAAGTATTAAAGGTATTTTTTAAATATTTTCGTTTGGAGTATTTTCACTGTGTTGGGAAATCTTTGGTTTGTTCTTAGCATTTATGTTTTTCTAGAACAAAATTGAATTATGAGGGTAGCACAGTGGAGTGATAGCTAGCATGTCTGCCTCATAGCAGGAATGTCCTGGGTTCGATTCCTGGGCTCGGGGCATTTCTTTGCAGAGTTTCCCCGTGCTTGCGTGGGTTTCCTCCGGGTACTCTGGTTTCCTTCCACCACAAACATGCACAGTAGGCTAATTGGCTGTTCCAAATCACCCTTAGATGTGAAAGTGAGTGTGAATTATTGTATGTGTGTTGCCCTGTAATGGCCCTGTGAGCTGTCCAGGGTGTACCCCGCCTTTGCCCAGAGTTGGCTGAGATGTTCGCCAGCCTTCTAGCGACTCTAATTAGGATTAAGTTGCTTAGAAAATGGATAAATTAATGAATAAACTCATAGGTAAATGATACATTTTTCACTTGGGAGTTATCACTTGCGAGGTGTTTATTTTAGCAGTGTGCATGCTAATCTGGGGGCAGCCGTATCCTAATGGTTAGAGAAGCGACTTTGGGACCGAAAGTTTGCTGGTTCAATTTCTGAAACCGGCAAAAAAAAATGTGTTGCAGTTGGGGAGTGAGCTGCACCTTCCCTTCCTCCTCCTTCCTGGCTAAAGTGCCCTTGAGGAGAGTTTTGTTTCTTGATGCCAGTATGAAGATACTTAACTGATACCTCGTTGTTTTATACAACAGTGACAATAAAATATTGAATTATTATTTATTACCAGCGGAGCTCCTGACTGGAGGCCCATCAGCATGGAACAGAAGTTCCATGGTTGAACTGTATTCGTGCCCAAGTTGATGCTGATTGGCTGTTATGCATCGCTTACTTACATGGCAATGATTAATATAAATCACTACAGCTTAGAACTCACACAGAATCAAAACCACACAAACTAAGTCAAGTAGGCAGACAAACTTCATTCAGCAAAACAACATGAAACTCGAAGAGAACAGAAACATTGAAGATAAACTTCCAGATAAATGAGCCTCATTGCACGGATAATTAAACAAACAAGACAGGGCCTCAGCTAGTGAAAGAGAGTAAAAAGGAAAGTCAATGGTATCCTTTCCTGCTTTCACTCCAGGATGTTGCTGGAAAACATGATTTATTTATGTATTTTCTCCAGGGCTAAAGCTGATTAAACCCTTAAAGAACTTTGATAAGTCTTAATTATTCATAACACCAGACTCGGACACCTATCAATAAACCTATCTATTGGGAGCTTCGCTCTTATGCAGTGTATGTAGAACTTTAGTGTACAGTTTTCAAAAATGATTTTTTTTTCCCTGCTGGCTAGTTTATCCAGATTCTATTCTACACATTTTAAAAGCTTACATCTACATGTAATCACACAGTTGGTCTAAATTTGAGTCAAACATATACCTTTGTCTATATACCTACAATAAATTTAAAAAAGAACTAAACGATAAAAGATTTAAGGTGCAGTTAAAATCCCTACTGCAAGTTGACTCCTCGTCTTTAGAAAGCCAGAAAGATCTCAGAATGTTCATAAATATGTAATTCTTCTTTCCCAAACTTCAAAAGGGAAACATTTTAACATCTTTCCAGCCTGCCCAAGGATTTTTGCTTGTTTCTTTATGTCTAACAATTCTATTAATCATAATTTCATATTAAGCTCATCAAACATTTGTTTTACAGCGGTGTATTTATACACTGAAATAATATTTAAATAGAGAAGCTAACTTGGACTTGGATTAAATCTTCAGCTCTAATGGAACGGAATGCTCGCCTATTTCCTCAGTCTTTTATCTTGACCTCAAACTTTTACACACAAAGGCTCCTGCGAGCTGTTTATCAATTTTATGTTGATATAAAATTGATTCTTCCTTTATGAAATGAAACTTTAATGCTCATATTCTGTTCTCCTTGAGCACTGGTGTCCCAGTGACCCACGCCATATATAATAGAACATCGAGTGGTACTGCTGCAGATCTGCCTCTTTCCCCTTTCAGTACTCAGTGCTTAGCACTCTTCACTTCAAGTACTGTCACAAAATATAACGGACTTTGAGATTCAGATGTGGAAGCCTTACAACCAATCCTACAGGACTGCCAGCCTCAATCCACAGCGAGCAGGAAGAACAGAGTTCAACTTATAGACACAAAAATCTGAGGAGTTCCTGCTCAAAAACAAAATTATACATACACACACACACACACACACACACACACACACACACACACACACACATATATATATATATATATATAGAGAGAGAGA
>JAOUQZ010045819.1:0-10037 GCA_028564935.1 Neosilurus hyrtlii | reverse complement strand
GCTCAGCACTAACTGAATATTGCCATATCATTGTTATCTAAGCATTTAAAGCTGTATAAAGCTGGATTACTTGTTTTAATGCTAAACCAAGCACTTATTTAAGGTTTTATAGTAAGATATACTGTTTCTTTCCCACACTCTCGGCACATCCTCCACACTCAAGGAACACACCTGATTCAGTGACTGAGTGAAAAGGGAAGGGACACACCTGATTCAGTGACTGAGTTAAAGGGAAGGGCCACACCCAGCCAGGTGGAATGCCATTCCTACACCCTGTCACAGCACTACTTTCCTCAAATAAAGTGAAAAGAGAAAGGGTTAGATCCCAAATAGTCGCACACTCACCGTGGACACTCACATGTACCCACTACACCTAGCATGCACCAGAGAGAGAGAGAGAGCAGCTGGTCTTGACATCCTGTGAGGAAATCAAACACTTTGGTGTCTTCAGTGCCTCCTGGATATGTTCAGCTCCTGCTTAGAAACCAGAAACATAAACAAGCTGTGGAGGAATGCCAGAGTCATAGCCCTACTCGAACCCAAAAAATCCTCATCTATTCCAAACACTTACAGGCCCATCTCACTGCTGTGTCATACATTAAAGCTGTTTAAGTGCCTCCTCCTTAAACGCATTGCTCCCTCTGTGGAAGAACTCTGTATCCCCTGACTGGCAGGTCTTGTACAGGGCAACCCCTGAACCTCAGCCAGGTTATTAAGGATGGCTATGAGAGAGGACTCATCACCGAAGATGCAGTCCTAGACATTTCTGCAGTTTAAGGTCTGTTGGGCGTTTACACCTGAGCCTAAGTGTAAAGCTTAAGCCTAGAGTGAAGTGATTAGGAGTTCATCTTCTCTTGGATGGGATCCTAGTATGTTACCTTTCCAGTATATTTACTGGTACCCATTTTTACTGCTGGGTGGACAGAGGCACACTTGTGGTTAAGACCCTGCCCAGCAGTCTTAGAACGTTGGAGGTCTAATGTGGATTCGAACCCATGACCTCTCGATAATGAGCCCAGCACCCTAATCACTACACCCCACAACACTGCAACACAGTAAACAAAACCTGTACAATTATTCTACATTAATCACAGAATCTTCATTATATTTTCTTTATTCAAATGTTGAATAAATGTTGAAACCACCCCCCCCCCTCTCAGCACAGGAAAGAATGTGAATTTATGAAATTCACTATTGTTCAGGAATCAGGGACATTCTTCAGGTGTTGAACCGGTTGAACATGGCCCTCCCTTTCGCACTGTGTGCAAGGGTTATGTGTGTGTGTATATATACGCCATTATTCTGTATTGGGAAGTATAACCTTGTTCTGTTACAGCTCTCTCTCTCTCAAACATTTCACAGCATTTCTGGATTTCACGCAGTACAACTACTCCCACCACTACTACTATAACTACTACAACCACCACCACCACTACTACTACTACTACTACTAGACTTAGACTTCGCTTTATTTGCCATACAGATATACAGGTGTATACAGAACGAAATGTGGTTGCATTTGCTCGCTACAGTATAAGAGATGAAAAATTATCGGCATGTATATATGAAATTGACATGAATATATGAAATCTAGACAGTATTTATATTTATATAATAATAAATATATATATATATATATATATATATATATATATATATATATATATATGAAATATAATATAAATATATAATAAAAAGCAATGTACACAGTATAAAAATATGCTACTATAAAAATATAAATATGCACAGAATAAAAATATACTACTACCACCACCACCACCACTACTACTACTACTACTACCACCATTACTACCACCACTACAACCTCCACCACCACTACTACCGCTACTACTAATAAAAATAATAATGTTTACCAGTTTGCATCCAGTATTTTGTATTGTATTCAGTTGAATGTAGGTGGAAAAGAATTTGCAAATCATATGTCTCTTGATCTCAAACCTAAACATTCTCAGTGCAGTGCAAATAAACTTAAACTGGCCTTGTTTTTCTAATACTTTCAGAAAAAATTGTGTACATACCATACAAGGGTGGAACTCAGAACTGATTTTATTATTTATTTATTTATAAAATTTTGATATACTGTATTAATCTTTCAAGGGAAATTTGGCTCTGCATTTAACCCATCCAAAGTGAGCACACACACACTTGGAGCAGTGGGCTGCCACAGTGCAGCGCCTGGAGAGCAGTTGGGGATTCGGTGCCTTGCCATGAAGGTGGAGTTAGGGAAGGTGCAGCTCAATCCCTCCACCCCCACACATTTTTTCTGCTGGTTCTGGAATGGAACCATCAACGTTTTGGTCTCAAACCTGCTTCTCTAACCATTAGGCCACAGCTGCCCCCATACTGGATGCCAAATGGATGAGTCTGAGACTCTCTGGTGGCTGGCTGCAGTATAATTATTCACCGCACCTATTTCCTAAATATTTTTGGTGCCAAAACCCGGGGAAAATATGTCGGAACTCAGAGCCCTCTTCGAGTGGACATAAGCCGGGTGGAAGTCTGGTCCCTCTCTTTTTACATAGTCACTTAACTTACACTTTGTAGTTCTATAATTACTAAAAAATACTAAAAATCTCAATACAGCAAGATGAAGAGAAGCAAGGTATCTTTATTCCAATGTTGTAATCAATCACAAAAACAATACTGAGAGAGCAGCTAGTCTCTAAGGTCTGATCCCATCAACATCAAAATCAGAATGAGCAAAATCCCTTATGAAAACCCCTTCTTTTATACTCTTTGGCATCTTCAGGCGTCATCCCCTTTTAATTTGCATATGACTAAGCAATTTCCCTTTAAATCCATATTTTTAGGCCATATGGGTCACCACCCATCATATTTAAATTTTTTTCTATTTCCCATTATTTTCCTGTTCCGCCCTTAATGTGATGTCATGTTTCCTGCTGTGATGTAGTTTTGTTCCTTCCCCAAATGTGATCTCATATTTCTTAATGTGACGTATCCCTGTTTATTTTCCCTTATTTCCGGCCTTCTTCTGAAGTTTTTATAAAAAATTGGCGCTCGCTTATATGTGCCAGTTTCCGTGTTTCATATCATTTCTGAATTTTACTCTGCTGGAGTTACTTTTCAATCCTTCAACATGTGTAAGTACCTTTTCATTTCCTCTTTTATTTTTATTCAGCAAGCTACAAGCATGGTATTTCATAATGTTGCTACCTTATTACCCTGCTATTTTAGCTATCAATGTACCAATGTTCATACTGTCAATCTATTTAGATGCATGTCATGGGTTCTAAGCCATTAATCATTTCAGTAGTTGATTATTAAGCTATGTTGCAGATTACATATTTTTAGATTAAATGGTCACATGACATGCATCCTTTTTCTCTTTTCATTGTTCCCAGCCCAGCCAACCCGTCGTGCCATATTCAGGAGGGGAAGACCTGATCAAAACCGCCATTTCCATTATCATTTGGCCCATACTAATCCTAACCTTTTGGATTTCCTGGAGTTCCTTTTTGCCACCTGGTTCCAGCCTGGTTCTCCTGGGACTCACTCCAGGTCTCCTTATCCTCTTCAACCTCTAGTTTCTACTCGAGATCAATCTACTCAGACTCTTCCTGCAACTCAAGATCAGTCTTCCCAGGTGCGCTATTGGTGTTTTTCTCCGCTGCTACCTTCTTCCCCAGGCTCTTTCTTTATCCCCTTGCGTTCTACAGCATACTCTTCTCCAGAGCCTTCTCCCCAGAGTATCCAGATTTTCCAGAGTATAATTCACCATCTGACTACACGCCCAATATTCCTGCTAATGAGAATGCTCCTTCCTCTACTACTGATGAAGGTGTACCTATAATCCCTCTGGACAGGCTGGCTGACCTGTAACTTTCAATAAACTATTTTTACCCTTTGCTCCAGTCTTCCGTGTGTTTATTTCATTAGTGCACTAAGGTCAGTAGTTCTTTTTATAGTCATGTGCTCAGTTGGTCATGCTATTTTTCCTTCTTCCCACTTCTGCATTTTAACTTAACTACATGTTTGTGATATCTAATATTGCTGTCTCACTGTTACTTAGCAATGGCTGAATATTGCTATATCATTATTATCTAAGCATTTAATGCTGTTTGAAGCCAGATTAGTTATTGTAATGCTAAGTTAAGCAGTGTATAAGGTAATAATGCAGAATATAAGGTTTCTTTCCCACATTACTCCCCCTTTGTTGCATTTGTTACATATGCTTCTGTAAGTAGCTATCTGATATGTTTAACCTTCTAAGTTTTAACTTTGTCCATTAATCTTTGTTCTGAGTATACTTTAATACTCCATTAGATGAGGCTCTATCTTTATTTCCAAAGGTGACAACCTTTAGACTATGTTGTCGTCTTTGTATGGAGAGGTCACATGGTCCGAGCGCACGGACACGCACGCATCCCGTCCCTCTGCTGTATTGTCAACTTTGGTCCAGGAACTTCCCTTCAGTGCCCATCCCTTACAGTGCCCTTTATGCAGGCACAGCATAATAATCACGCTAATGATAGTAACTCCCAGTCCACTTCCCGCTATCATTATGCCATTGAACGTGTTGAAGTGCTTAGTCCCACAGAGCGCGGCAGTGGCGTTTGTTCTTGGGGCTGTTTCAAACGGTCCCTGTGCCTTACATGGTATGAGAGCACTGTTACTAAATGTTCTATTTGCATACGTGGCCTCTCGACGTTCCGCGCAGATGACATCGCTGCTTACAGTCCCATTTTGTTTTATATATTGTCCCAGATGGCACACTGTGTGCTTTACAGCATGACTGCAGCCTTTGCTGTGGTTTGTGCAGTAGTCCCTTGGCTGGGCTACAGACAGTGTTCGAGCTTGTTGAACACGCTATGCTTACTTCCAGTCCTTCTTGCACAGAACACATTGTACAGTTGGTGCAAGTTGACAAACCATTAGGTTCGTCGGTATAAGTCTTCCCCTGACACTGCATACAGGTTGTGCTAGTATCCTCAGTACAGTGTCTAATGACCCGGAATCCTGCAGAACACATTGGACAGCATTTGCCATTTATTTTGTATTCCACATGTCCACAGGTACCAGCGCCCAGGGTGATTTGTAGTACGCAGAGTATCATGAAGATAGCCCAACACCCTTCGTGGGGGTCCATGGTAGGTCCGATTCTGAAAGATCCCAAAAGGGTTGACTCTAAGGAAAGAGACATATATTACTACTATTGAGGCGTCATCATGAACTGTTCGGAGTCCTGCACCTCTGTTTTGTCAATACCCTATCCATTCCCCCTTTATTCCGGTTGACCGAGCCGTGTTTAAACGGTCCTGCACATATATGTCCCTGTTAAATGCTTTTAATTTAGTCCACATTTCCACAAACGTAAAGCACAGCAAGTACGACAGGGCCAGACCACTGATTTCCCGAGGCTTACAGCGAATGTGAGCAGAAACTGTAACCCTATACTTAGTCTGATTACATCACTGTGGATCAAGACGTAACCATCCACACAATAGTCCATTTTCTGGTGGGTGTCATGGGAATCCCTTCCCATTTGTGCAAAGGTCTCAGTTGACTTTTCATGACAAACTCTGCTTTACAATGTTCGCACTGGTGCTTGTCTGACCTCCTAATCCATTAGTGGAGACAGATTCGGTGCACAAAGCCTAGGCTGCCCTTACAGTCACATGGCACAATCAGTGGGTTGTCTGTGTCCTCTATATCATAGCAGATCTTACATACATCTTGACTCACCTGGGAAGTTGGGATGGCACAGGGGGGGATCCCCAAGCGTTGTCATCTCATCTATGGTTTCTAAAAGGCAAAAAAGGGCATTTGTGCATATGTCTCATAGCGCTTCACCATGAACCTCTCATCACTACAGGGCTTTAAGTCGGCTATATTTCCCTTAGACAGATCTAAGTTCCATATGGTTTAAGTATCCCTGCTTTCTCTAAGTTCCATATTAGTTAATATCTATGTCCTTTTTTTATATCTAATATTTCCATATATTTGACTTTTTAAAATTATAACTTAAAATACACAATACCTTACAAAATAACATTAAAATTTCACACTAACTTTGAAATTAGCCTTAAAATTTCACACTTTAAAATTTCATAGACACTCACCTAACCTAAATAACTACTTATAAAATTACAATTTTACAACTTTCACCTTTCCTTTTAAAATTCAACCTTACTTTTAAATTCACCAAAACCCATTACATTCATATCACATTCATCAAAACAAAACCCCCCCAAAAAAAAAATTCAAACAAAACACAAAACAAAACATCATACAAAACAAATTCAAACAAAACTCAAAAATTAAAAAATTCTAAACCTCAAACTACATTTCACACTACATTACTCTCCCCTTTAACCCATGCTTTTCCTCAAGGTGAGCCAGGAGTGGGCGAAAAACCCTTTTTTACTACATGCGAGGGAAAATTCCCACTCTGCCAGGATCACCATACAAATGTCTGTAGAACATCTACACATAGTACAGGTTAATTTAATAGCAAAAGTCAGTCAGGGAGCTGAACACTCCAATACCACCACCAGTAGTGGGTTCTGTAGAGGTCATAAATCCAATGCGGTAAGGGCACATGTATCTTTTCGCGGGACCGCAATGCAGCCCATATTCTTGGCTGTTTCCAAAGTCTAGAACCCCTGGAGGCAACAGCCTCCGAGTCCTTAGGGTGGCAGAAAAACGGTTTAAGCCAGGGCTTCAGCTGACACTCTCTACGTGAGCCGTCACAGAGCTCTTCAAGCCAGGCGCATTGACACCGTGAGTGAGACGTCCACAAGTCATATCTGCAAAAAAGAAACAGTGTCCACTTGCACAATCATGGCCTGGAAAACATTGTCAGAAATAAGGTTACCATGAGCTTTGCGCGTTCCATAAAGTTCCATTATGGATATCGGCTGATGGAGGTGATAAAAGTGAATGGTTAGGGCAAGTCCCCACGGCAGCATGACCTCCTCTACAGGTGGTCAGTACCCCACGTCCTCTCAACATAATAGAAGTGTGCTCTGGTGAACAGTTTGTGGACCGGCTACCTCAACTCCATATCACACATCCAATCTTTGTCTGAACAGCAGGGATAAAAGACCTTCCACCTTGGTGAAGGGTTGTCGGGGAAACCAAATGCCAAACTCAGATCCTCCTGCAGTGCATAGCAGGCTTCACAGACTGGCGTGGGACCATCTGGAGGGCACCCTGCTCGTCCACTCTCATTTGAGCACATGGCTGAGAAGCCCACCTATGGAGGTGGTGTGCACAGCGCAGGCGAGCGAGCGACTGGTTACAAGGGCGGATAGCTGTTCTCCTAAGGCTCGTAGGGTGTCATCTGTATAATTAATAAATCTTTGTTGGTTATAGTAGATATAATTAATCCATTCAACATTTTTGTTTGTAGTTACATGCAAAAACAGCAATTCAAAACCTGCCGCTATCTCATTACGCGCTTTATATTGGTCAGGAATTCCACGTGGCTGTCCTATTTATATATAGCCCATCATCAATTTTATATGTCCTCTTTCTTCTGCTGTGGGTGTCTTCGGAAGAAACATCAGGTTCCCCTGCTTCCATCATACTTATTATACATGTCCCTTCTCCTGTTGCTGCTTTTTTGGCTGCTTCATCAGCTGCCGCATTTCCTCTGCTTATCTATTCCCCATCTGTCTTGTGGGCTTTGCATTTCACAATAGCTAGTTCTTTGGGAAGCATCATTGCGCCAAATAATTCTGAAATTGCAGGTCCATGCACAATATTTGATCCATCAGCTCTCTGGAAACCTCTTTGTGCCCATATGGGTTCAAATAAATGACATACTCCGTATGCATAAGCAGAATCTGTATATGGTGCACGTTTTGTCAGCACTTAGTTTACATGCTGCTGTTAGTGCTTTTATCTCTGCCAATTGGGCTGAGCATGGTTGTGGTTTTGCCATTGTCATTACAGTCTCAAAGGTGTTGGACTCATTGTTAAATTTAACCAATGCATAACCCGCTTTATTTCCCTCATTGGTACGATAACAGGATCCATCTACAAAGAAGACACACTGAACACAGGGCAACGCTTCTGCTTCTAAATCTGCCCTTGCTTTTAGGTATTTCTCAACCTCTTTTGTGCACTCATGTGGGGTTCCCTCCTGGGAGAGCACTATCTTATCTGTGGGACTTATGGTAAGGCATCTTTCAATTGTCAACTCCGGGGCTGACAAAATAACATCATAACCTGTTTGTCGAGCATGGTTATTTAAAAAATTTGGCTCGTCAGCAGTGCATGTAACGCATGAGAGGTATACAGGGTCACTGAGTGTCCCATTATAATTGATGACGCTTTCTGAAAAGCAAATGCCAATCCTTGATAACATGGTGGCATGCCCTTCTCCACATTATCAAGCGCGGCGCTATAATATGCTATGGGTCTTTTTCCCATGCCTTTTTGCTTTTGTGCTAGCACTGCGGACGCAAACCCCTTCCTTTCTGAGACATATAGGTGAAACGGCCTCCCTTAATCTGGGCAGGCTAATGCTGGTGCGGAGGACAGGTCTGCTTTTAATCTATCTACGATTAAAATAAAATAATCTATCTTGCGTCCTCTGTCCACTTCAATTTGGCACTTGATTTTGTCTGATCTGCTGCTTTCACTATTTAATTTTCTATCTGGTGATACACTAACTTCATGCTCTACTTGTGTCCAGCTTGTTACCTGACTTGCTTCCTTTACCATTGGCCCTAGATCTTTGGATTTAAAATTCTGCCCGATCAGCAGGGAGACATGTGAAGCAGCATCAATGACTTGGTACCAATAACTGAGTTGCGGTGGCAGCTGGATAGTGGCAGCGACCCCTTGGGGTCTTATCACAATATCCACAGTTTTCAGGAGATACTTGATTGGAGCCACCAATTCATCCCACATGGCTTCATACTCTTCATTTTGGTCCATTCTGATCGTACATCATTGTACAGTGCCATGGTTCTCTGCTAGGTTGGCAGTCAGGTCGCATCTTGGTCAGCCACAATTTCCATCTTTCATATAGATTTCTTAGTCCATTTGGTGAGTCATTCAGTTCCAGCCAGTACACTCTATCTATTTCACATTTTTCCATTTTTGCTTCTATCATGAGATATTGTTGAATTAGGCAGTCTGGAGGTTCTATCCATGCTCCTGTTTCTCCACAGTGTATTTTAGCTCCCATTTTACAAAGTACATCTCTTCCTAGCAGATTTGCTGGAGTGTCTTGTTGCTGGCTGTGGGGCTGAAGGTGCAGGTTGGGCTTCTGCTTGTGGTATTGGCTGTACCACCATCATGGCTGCTTGTTTCGTTGCATTCTTTTCTTCTTTTTTCTTTTCCATGGTTTCCTGTTTACGCCTTATGGAGCTGCTTATCAAGTTCTCTGCTGCCTTCTTCATGTCCTTTTCTTTCTGTCTTCATTTCTCGACGCAGTGTATTACGTTTGCTTCAAATGACGGCCATGGCATTGTGTTTAGCTCCACTATGTCTGCGAGCTTATCCTGAGCTTCTTTAGGCATTGCATTCCTCACCGTTCCCCGGAAGAGTGCTTGGGTAGCAATGGGATTAATCCTCTCTCCAGACCCAGATCCACACACAGGTCCTGGGTGACAGGCCAGACTAAGAGCAGTTCAGAAGCAAATCATGAAAAAGGTAAAATCAAGGACCTCTATGTCACCCAGATTGGCGTTACCGGGGCCCCACCGTGGAGCCAGGCCTGGGGTTGGGGCTCGCAGGCGAGTGCCTGGTGGCTGGGTCTTTGCCCATGGAACCTGGCCAGGCTCAGCCCGAAACGGCGCTGTGGGCCCGCCTTCCAGTAGGCTCACCATTCGCAGGAAGGTCCATGAGGGGCAGGTGCAATGTGGTTTGGGTATCAGTCGCAGTGGGAGGCCTCGGCGACTTAAACCCGGGACCAAACCTCTGGCAATAGGGACATGAAATGTCACCTCGCTGGGGTAAAGGAGCCTTGTGCGGGAGGTTGAGAGGTACCGGCTAGAGATAGTCGGGCTCACCTCCACGCATAGTTTGGGCTCTGGAACCCA
>JAOUQZ010045818.1:0-10038 GCA_028564935.1 Neosilurus hyrtlii | reverse complement strand
CTATGTAAAGCTGCTTTGTGACAATGTCAATTGTAAAAAGCGCCACACAAATAAAACTGACTTGACTTGACTTGACTAGAGTGCAGTATTTTTTAATTGGGATTAGAGGGTGAAGTAAAGATTAGAGTGTAGTGTAATTCTGACTGAAAGCTGAAGTCAAGATCAGAGTGTAGTGAAATTGGGATTAGAAGCTGCAGGAAAAATCAGTGTGTAGTGTAATAGGGATTCATAGCTGCAGTAAAGATCAGAGTGTACTGTAATTGGGATTAGACAGTGCAGTAAATTTCAGACTGTATTGTAATTGGAATTATAGACTGAAGTCAAGATCAGAGTGTAGTGTAATTGGAATTAGAGGCTGCAGTAAAGATTAGAGGGTAGTGTAATTGGGATTCGAGTGTGATTTAACAATCACTGTGTAGTGTAATGGGCATAAAATGGTAAAACAGAGATCACAATGTTGTGGAATTGGGATTAGAGGGTGAATTAAAGATCAGAGTGTACGGTAATTAGTATTAAAAAGTGAATTAAAGCTCACAGTAAAGAACAGTGTAGTTAAATAGGGATTAGATGGTCAAATAAAGGTCACAGTGTAGTGAAATAGGGATTAAAGGCTGAATTAAAAGAGACTCCACCATCATAGTCAGATGAATTTAAGTTGAAATATATTTATTTTTCTACATCACTTGAAATTGTTTTTACATTTTCAAAGAAATGTAATTTTCTTCAGTCACAGATCTTTAAACCATTTTGCTTGTTGTTAGTCCTTTTTCTCTGCAGTGACAGCTGGGAGTGGGAGAGAGAGAGAGAGACAGAGAGAGAGAGAGAGAGACAGAGATAAGATAAAAAATCAACAAAAAGAGATTAAGAGACAGACATTAGAAATACAGAGATGGATAATTATGTATGAACTGTAGAGGGACAGATGAGTGCAACACACACACTCACACAAACACACACACACACCTCGAATCTGAAGTGTGCACTCCACTTCATCTTGTCCGAGCTCATTAACAGCCATGCAAGAGTATTTTCCCCCATCGAAGGTGCTCGGTTTGCGGATGTTCAGTGTTAAAACTCCCTGATTGTTCTGCATCAGGTACTTCGGGTCTTCACCAATTATCATCCTGTTCTTCATCCAGATAATCTTCGGCTACACACACACACACACACACACACACAGAAAGAGAAATTGCATTAAAATTTTGAAGTAGTACTAATGAAGCTTGGTGTAATTCACCAGTGTGTTTCACTGTTCTTCATCTTCATTAGTTTATTTACTGATTCACTTTAATCTGAACCAGTAAATTAAATCAGAGATGAAACCGAATGAGAGCAGAAAGGTTTGACAGGCAGAAGTTTCAGACTTTAATAAACTTTTCAATTCTGATCAGATTTTTTTACATTTTCACACTCGAAACAGAATATTTTATTAGAAAAAAATGTGAGTTTAATATATCACTAAGTCTGGTCAAGATGTGTGTGTATGTGTGTGTGTATGTGTGTGTGTGTGTGTGTGTGTGTGTGTGTGTGTGTGTGCGTGTGTGTGTGTGTGTGTGTGTATGTGTGTGTGTGTGTGTGAGAGAGAATGTGCGCACGTGTGTTTGTAAGCATGTGTGAGTACATGTGTGTGTGTGCACACGTGTGTGTACGCATATGTGTGTGTGTGTGTGCATGCATATGTGTATGTGTATTTGAGTGTGTGTACGCATGTGTGTGTGCGTGCATGTGTGTTTGTATGAGTGTTTGTATGAGTGTGTGCACATGTGTGTGTCTGTGTGCATTTGTATGCATGTGTGTGTTGTCAGAAGTCAGAGCCTTCTCTGAGTGGACATACGCCGGGTGGAAGTAAAGTCCCTCTGGTTGCCTGGCTGTTTCTTAGTTTATGCCCAATAATTCACTAATTACTTACAATACTTAATCAAAATAAAATATCTCAATGCAGCAGATGAGGAGAAGCAAGATACCTTTACCCAAAGTTGCAGTCTATCACATACAGTTCTTTAAGAGCAGCTGGTCTCTAAGGTCTGATCCGTTCATCAGCTAACAGCATCAGCATCAAAATAAGAATGAGCAAAAACCCCTCTGAATTTCCCTCTCTTTTATACACTTGGTGTCTTAGGATGCAATCCTCTTTTAATGTGCATATGCTTAAGTCATTTCCCATTATGTTCATAGTTCAGGCTATTTTAGCCCTTCCACCTTATTTTGCACATTTTCCTATTTCCCATTATTTCCTCATTTGTCTTGATACCACCCTTGACATGATGTCATTCTTCCTGATGTGATGTCTATTTTCTCCCTTTAATTTTCCGGCTAATTTGGGAGCTGTATAAAAAATTGGCACTTACTTTATAAGCGCCTAACTTCCTTACCTTCTTCATTGAATTTTCGTCCTTGCAAGCTGTTCAGACAAATTGTTCTGTCCGCTACTTTTTTCAACCGTTCATCATGTGTAAGTACCTTGATCTTCTCTTTTGTATTATTTTAACTTTACTTTGTCTCTAAGTATATGTGTATTATTTAGCAAAATATAAGCACAATGCTGGTTAATTTTGTTAAGTCTATAATTGCCCAAAGCCATGCTATCTGCCTTTACTCTACCAATGTCCACACTGTCAATATACTTAGATGCATATTACGGGCCTTGGGCCTTTGAGCGTTTAAGCACACATTGTTGGGCTGTATTGCGGATTATATATTCTTGGATTATATAGTCACATGACATGCACCTTTTCCATCTCAATTTGGCTCCAGCTCAGTCAGCCCGTCATGCCCTTTTCAGGAGGGGGAGATATGATTACCATTGCCATTACTACTACCACTTGGCTCGTGCTAATCCTGACCTCCAAGATTTCCTGAAGTTCCTTTCCGCCACCTGGTCCCTGTCTAGGTCTCCTGGGTTTCAGTTCAGGTCCACCCTTCATACTTCCCAGCCTTCAGCTGTTACCCATGACCAGTCTACTCAGACTCAACCTGAAACCTGTGACCAATCTACCCAGGTCCCCTATTGGTGTTTTTCCCCATGTCCAAGTTTTTCCTCAGGCTCTTTGATTTTCCCTCTACGTTCTCCTGAGCATTCTTCTCCGGAGTCTTCTCCCCCAAACTCTCCAATGGAATATTACCCAGATTCTCCAATCTTTGACTCTCCCATGGACTGTTCTCCTACATCCCCTGTGGATCTGGAGATTCCCTCTTCCTCTACTGGTTCTCCTGTTCCCATAATTCCTCTAGACAGGCTGACTAATCTGTAATCTTCATAAATTTTCTATGTCCTTTCCCCCAATTTTGAGTGTGGTTATTTCATTAGTACTCTAAGGTCAATAGCTCTACATGGTTATGTGCCTATTATGTCAAGCTGCATGTTTCACCTCGCATCTTCTGTGAATGAACACTTTTACTCTGGTAACTAAACACTACTTTTCAGGTTAAATATTGTTACCTTAAGGCTAATTGTAGATCTTAATGCTAAATAAAGCATGATATAATATTTTAATGCTAAATCAAGTAGGATATAAGGTTTCTTTCTGACACTGTGTGTGTGTGTGTGTGTGTGTGTGTGTGTGTGTGTGTGTGTGTGTGTGTGTGTGTGTCTTGCCTTTGGAAATCCTTTGACCGAGCAACTGATAGCAGTACTGTAACCCATGACAACAGATCTATCCACTAATGGGGTTGTAAATTTTGGAGGACAGCTCATGTCTTTCTCTTTAAACGGAGTGCGCTTACACTCCAGACCTAGAGACAGAAAGAGAGAGCATGTGAAAACTGAGGATACATACATTATATATATTTTCTCCATCATTAAAAAAAGGTAATTTTATGATTAAAAATAAATCTGAGCTTCAAACCCCTGGAAGGTCGAGGAAGTATACAGGTAAATCCATTCCATCTGCAATTACACTGTCTTTTATAATAATTTATTTTCATTTATATTCATAAATTTTAATATTTAATTATATTTATAAACTAGATGCATTTGGAGAGCATATACCTCCACCAAGTTTCTAAAAGAAAGTGCAGAAAGTGCTCAGCTCCCCCTTACTGGATGTGCTGTATTAACATATCTCTGATAAATCATCACATCTGACAGTGTTACATAAATCCTTCATCCCCATCCAAAATTTCTTTCAGGTCATCATCTAAATCTTACCCAGTGTTATCCAGTGTACTCCACCCTTGCGAATATTTCATCAAAATCCATTAAAACAGTTTCTGAAGTGCTCCTGAGGGGCAGCTATGGTCTAATGGTTAGAGATGTGGGTTTGGGACCGAAAGTCGTGGCGTGTGAGTGGAGTAAGCCGCACTTTCCCTTCCTCCACCTTCATGGCTGAAGTGCCCTTGAGCAAGGCACCTAACCTATAACTGCTCTCCGGGCACCCCAATGTGGCAGCCCACTGCTCCGAGTGTATGTGTGCTCACTGTTTATGTGTGTGTGCTCACTTTTAATGGATTAAATGCAGAAGCAAATTTCCCTTGCAGGATTAATACAGTGTATCAAAAAAAGTCTAATCAAAAGTCAAACAAACACCAATAAAAAATATAACCTGAACAGGGTTCAGTTTAACACACACAAACATACACACACACACAAACACTGACCAGACTTAGTGATGGTGGCCGTGTCCTTGCTTATGCACGCATCCTCACTCAGGCCACAGAGGTTCTCACTGAAGACCCGAAACATGTACTGGTTCCCCATCACCAGGTCAGAAACAGTACAGTTCGTACGCCGGTTGTGTTCATACACCGTGAACCACTCCTGTAAGGTTAGATAATTATAAATACAGACATACAGACAGACAGACAAACAGACAGAAAAATAGATAGATAGATAGATAGATAGATAGATAGATAGATAGATAGATAGATAGATAGATAGATAGATAGATGCGAGTGTACTGTCATAAAACTGTATTTTCACGTTTAAAATTGAGTCAGCAGCATCATTTAAATATCCACTCAGAAACTGTCAAGATGACTTTTCACTGCTGGTGCTATAAACTCTTAAATGATACTGAAATGATTTAAGACTACAATTCCCATTAGTGTTATAAGATAACCAACTAGACTCGATGGTAAGCTGTAGTCAAGTTTCTGCCGCATGGTTTGTATTTTTATATGGTTTCACCCAAATGAGGATGGGTTTCCTTCTGAGTCTGGTTCCTCTCAAGGTTTCTTCCTCATGGGATCTTAAAGAGATTCCACAATCACCGCAGGCTTCTTCATTAGGAATGTGTAGAGCTTTTAGAGAAATGTTTAAATTCTTGTACATATATATATGTATAGATGTAATATATCGAGCACTGTTCTACGGAAAATTGAGAGAATGTTAATGTAAAAAGTGCTATACAATTAAAACTGAATTTAAATTAATTGAATCCTCATACCTCTCCCCACAGCCCTTACATTCCTCTTCACACCCTTACACCCCTCCCCACAATCTTCACACCCTTACACCCCTCTCCACACTCCTCACACCCTTTACATCCCACCCTACACCTCTTACACTCCACACCACACCCCCTTTCACACTTTACAATCCTCCCCACACCCATACCCACAACACTACTCATTTCACTTACACCCCTCCCCACAATCTCCACACCCTTACACCCCTCCCCACAATCTCCACACACTTACACCCCTCTCCACACTCCTCATACCACTTACATCCCACCCCACACGTCTTACACTCCACCCCACACCCCTTACACACTTTATAATCCTACCCACATCCCTTTTCCCCAGCACTACTCACTTCACTTACACCCTTCTCTACAATCCTTACATTCCACTCCACACCCATTACACCACACTCCTCACACACTTACACCCCTCTCCACACTCCTCACACCCCTTACAGCACTCCCCACAGCTCTTACAATCCACTCCTTACACACTTTATACTCCTCCCTACACCTCCTACCCACCAACACTACTCACTTCACTTACACCACTCTCTACAATCCTTACATTCCATTCCACACCAATTGTGCAAGTTCTCCCACTTAAAAGATGAGAGAGGTCTCCGATTTTCATCACAGGTTCACTTTAACTATGAGAGACAGAATGGGGAGAAACAATCCAGGAAATCACATTGTATGATTTTTAATGAATTCATTGGTAAATTCCTTGGTAGAATAAGTATTTGGTCACCGACAAACGAGCAAGATTTCTGGCTCTCACAGACCTGTAACTTCTTTAAGAGGCTCCTCTGTCCTCCAATTGTTACCTGTATTAATGGCACCTGTTTGAGCTTGTTATCAGTATAAAATCCACAACCTCAAACAGTCAGACTCCAAACTCCACTATGGCCAAAACCAAAGAGCTGTCAAAGGAACCAGAAACAAAACTGTAGACCTGCACCAGGCTGAGACTGAATCTGCAATAGGTAACAGCTTGGTGTGAAGAAATCAACCGTGGGAGCAAATATTAGAAATGGAAGACATACAACACCACCTCTGATAATCTCCCTCAATTTGGGGCTCCACGCCAAATCTCACCCCGTGGGGTCAAAATGAACACAAGAACGATGAGCAAAAATCCCAGAGTCACACAGGGGGAACCTAGTGAATGACCTGCAGAGAGCTGGGACCAAAGTAACAAAGGCTACCATCAGTAACACACTACGCCGGTAGGAACTCAAATCCTGCAGTGCCAGACGTGTCCCCCTGCTTAAACCAGTACATGTCCAGGCCCGTCTGAAGTTCGCTAGAGAGCATTTGGATGATCCAGAAGAGGATTGGGAGAATGTCATATGGTCAGATAAAACCAAAATAGGACTTTTTGGTAAAAACTCAACTTGTTGTGTTTGGAGGAGAAAGAATGCTGAGTTGCGTCCAAAGAACACCAGACCTACTGTGAAGCATGGGGGTGGAAACATCATGCTTTGGGGCTGTTTTTCTGCCAATGGACCAGGACGACTTATCCGTGTAAAAGAAAGAACGAATGGGGCCATGTATCATGAGATTTTGTGTGAAAACCTTCTTCCATCAGCAAGGGCATTGAAGATGATATGTGGCTGGGTCTTTCAGCATGAGAATGATCCCAAACACACCACCCGGGCAACGAAGGAGTGGCTTCATTGTTTCCCATAGAAAATCTTTGGAGGGAGTTGAAAGTCTGTGTTGTCCAGCAACAGCCCCAAAACATCACTGCTCTAAAAAAGATCTGCATGGAGTAACGGGCCAAAATACCAGCAACAGTGTGTGAAAACCTTGTGAAGACTTACAGAAAATGTTTGTACTTCGTCATTGCCAACAAAGGTCATATAACAAAGTATTGAGATAAACTTTTGTTATTGAACAAATACTTATTTTTCACCATAATTTGCAAATAAATTCTTTAAAAACCAGACAAGGTGATTTTCTGGATTTTTTAAGTGGGAGAACTTGTACAATTGGTGGCTGACTAAATACTTTTTTGCTCCACTGTACACCCCTCTACAATCCTAACATTACTCTCCACACACTTAGTCCCCTCCCCACACTCTCCACACACCTCACACCTCTTACACTCCACCCCACACCCCTTATGTACACTAATCCCTTACACCCCTAGATTAAGAGAAATAGGATGATTCCTTACTTTGGTTTTCATATCGGCTTTCTGGATTGTGTATCCAGTGATCTCACAGTTTCCATCATCTTTAGGTGGCTTCCACTCCAGAGCTGCATTAAAACCCCAAACATCCGTCACTTTTACAGCAACAGGTTGTCCCGGCTTATCTGTAAAAAATTAACATAGCTTTAATATAAACAGTATAAATATTTCATGCTCAGTTTCTAATGATGACCTTTCGATAATCGATGAGTGCTACAGATCTTTACACTCACATTCCGTTCATCTAATGTACATGTTATTGTATTGCAGAAGAAAACTGGAGTACCTAGAGGAAACCCATATAACCATGGGGAGAACACAACCCCAGTAGACAAAGAGATTCAAACCCAAAACCTTCTGACTGTGAGGAAACATTGATGACTGAGATAGCGTGTAGATTAATGTTTTAATTGGAGGGTTTTTATTTTTTATTTCATTTATTTATGTATTTATTTTTTACACATCTCTGTATGTAAACATAAACACAATATAATTATAATTGCACTGAATATTAAAGGGGCAGCACAGTGGTGTAGTGATTAGCACATCTGCCTCTGGCCATGGAGATTTGGGGTGTGGATATGTGTATTTTGGAGCATGGTTGTAGGTGTATGGGGTGTGGCTTTGATGATTTGGAGGATTTGGTGGTGTGGCTTTGTGGATGTTTCGGTGTGGTTGTATGGATTTGCCCATTTAGTCACAAGTGAATTATTAGGGTCACGTTCTGGTTTCTGTTCAGTCCACTTGAGTTCTTCCACACCAGCAATGTGTTCACTGAGCTCTATCAGGGACACTGCCGGTCTCTTAGTTCCAGTGAAGGGATTTGTATGGTTACTCTACACAGCTATGTGTTCAAGCATTGTGGAAACAGTTTAAGGAACGCCTATTTATAAGTTACATTTTCCATTACATTAATGGCATTTGGCAGACACCCTTATCCACTTACAATAATATCCACTTGAATAACTTGTTTTATAACATTTTTATACAACTGAGCAATTGAGAATTAAGGGCATTGCTCAAAGGCCCAACAATGGCAGCCTGGTGGTACAGAGGCTTGAACCCCACTTCAAATTAGCAACCCAGAGCCTTAACCACTGAGCCACCACTGCCCACTGCTATAGTTGAAGTGATCAAGGGGTCACGTGGAGTATTAGTACTGGAGGTGTAATTAGTAACAAAAGCAAAATGATCTGAATTCTTCTTTCCTCCCACTGCATGTAGCTAATACATTAAAATACATCATCTGCAGATTATTTTTCTTCCTTACCCACAACACGAATGTCGATGGTGGCACGGTCCTCCATGCCCTCAACCTGTATAACTAGTGTATATTTTCCAGAATGTTCTCTCTCTGAGGCACGGATAAACAGCACAGAGTCAATATTCGAGTTTCTAACTCCCACTTTCTTAGGATCGACTGGTTCTCCATCCTTCAACCACTGAGCCACAGGGCGTGGTTTACCCTACACACACACACACACACACACACACACACACACACACACACATTTATTCCTTATGGGGTGATTAGACTAGAGATGCGATAGAAAAGTAAATAATGCAAATTGATTTTTTGCAATTTATTTGCAAATTTTGAAATTCATGTCGAGGTGTTTTGCCACTCCACATGCAAGTGAATATTTTGTGGCTTAAATACGTATATATCTTGGCAAAATCACCACAGGATCACGCAACAATTTTGTGACTGATTTGTGAGTAATTTGCGATTGGTTTGTGGATGTTTGGCAGAAAAAAAG
Organism: Neosilurus hyrtlii; assembly: GCA_028564935.1. Classification (NCBI taxonomy): domain Eukaryota; kingdom Metazoa; phylum Chordata; class Actinopteri; order Siluriformes; family Plotosidae; genus Neosilurus; species Neosilurus hyrtlii. The sequence goes on along the minus strand of JAOUQZ010045818.1, from coordinate 679 downwards.
CAAATGTCCTGCCCTAACCACCACACCAGGAAGGCGTTCCGGAGGCATTCTAATCAGATGCCCAAGCCACCTCAACTGGCTCCTCTCAATGTGAAGGAGCAGCGGTTATACTTTTATCTACCGGATGACAGAACTTCTCACCTTATCTCTAAGGGAGAGACCTGCCACCCTGCGAAGGAAGCTCATTTCAGCCACTTGTATTCGTGATCTCGTTCTTTCGGTCACTAGCCAAAGCTCGTGACCATAGGTGAGGGTAGGAACGTAAATTGACTGGTACATTGAGAGCTTTACCTTCTGGCTCAGCTCCCTCTTCACCACGATGGACCGGTACAAGCTCCACTTCACAGCAGAGGCTGCACCGATCCGCCTGTCAATCTTCCGCTCCATCCTTCCCTCACTTATAAACAAGACCCTGAGATACTTGAACTCCTTCACTTTGGGCAAAATCTCATTCCAGAGGTGGCATTCCACCCTTTTCCAACTAAGAAACATGGGCTCAGACTTGGAGGTGCTAATTCTCATCCCAGTCGCTTCACACTCAGCTGCAAATCTCTCCAGCGAGAGCTGAAGGTCCTGGTTCAATGAATCCAAAAGGACAATGCCATCCGCAAAAAGCAGAGACGAGATCCTATGGCCACCAAACCAGAACCCCTCAACACCTTGACTGCGCCTAGAAATT
>JAOUQZ010045817.1:0-10039 GCA_028564935.1 Neosilurus hyrtlii | reverse complement strand
ATATATATATATATATATATATATATATATATATGTATGTGTGTGTGTGTGTGTGTGTGTGTGTGTGTGTGTGTGTAAAAGTACTCTGATGGGGAAAAGGGGTGGGTATCGATGCATCCCTGGTAGCAAGGCTGTGTTTTCGTTTCTCAGGTACTGGCAGCACTATTAATAGAAAACACAGACTGTGGAATCATAGATTTTTATAACAGCAAAACATATGCTAATGCTAATAGGTGGCCTGGCGAAAGCATGATGACGTAACCTTTTATTAGTGAAAAAAGTGATGATGAAATAAAACAAGGAATTTAGGACATTAAATAGTTCACACTACACCCATTTACTTTTGGCACAGAATTGTGCCATATAACTGAAACCTACACGATATCATGTGACTTTTTCTCCAATTATGGTTATTAATTTCCCGGACCTGGCAACCGTATCACGTTTTTGCGGATGCTAGTACGCATCATCACATGCATTCATGCCTTTGTCTCTACAGTAAAACACGACGTGAGCCAATCTACGTCTAATCCGGAATGATTTGTTGACGTGATTTGAACTCGCTGATAATGAATGATGTTGCTTGTAAGCCCTGCCCACTTCCCCTCTAATTAGCATATCCTCTCAAACCTCCCGATTTTCTGCAAATGTTTAAGTCAAGGATATTCAGAGCTCATTCATGTGTAATGAACTCTAATGGTATGTATCTTTAACTTGGCTAATATTGACTAGTAGACTTCGCATCAAATAAATACCAGTCATTCACTGAAGAGTAGAAAGAGGTGGAGATCACTGAATAGTCAGCGGGATACAATCCAGAGGGGACTACCCAGTGATATCCACCTCGCCTGAGGTGAATAATTATTTTAGTGTATACTGTACAGGAACATAAGAAAAGAAAAAGCTACAGCGAGATGTTTTATGGTTAATCTGCATATTTAAAGTGTGACGGATTGATCCAGAGTTTGCGGGGATGATATTGCCTGACATTACATGGCAGTGATGGTATGCGCAACCTGATTGGCAGTAAATCATATATTCGCACCGGGGTATATCCTAAGAGCATGTTACAAAATACTGCGCGCTACAATCTTTAGCAGCTTCACAAGAGGCATCCAGTGTTTACTTGAAGAGAAAATGTATACAGGAAGTGATGTAAACAGTATAATTTGAGTAATAATAAATGACTTATTAACCTTGTTTACTCCGTGTGTACGGTCTCAGCCCTGGTCTCTTACCTTTCGCCTCGGTCTGTACTACAGACCTCGGTTAGAGATTTCTCTGTTCAGACCTCGCGCTCGGTTAATAAGTAGTTAATAGTCAAAGATAGTGAACCAGATTATGCCGTTCCTGTATAGTATATACTTAACTTTTAGTCGCCCAACCGAGTGTCAAATTTCCCTTTACAATTTATTAATAATAATTGTATGATACTTCAATATATTTTTATATTACAGGATATATATATATACTTAATAAACAACTGTTAGCAATACAGTAGTGCTGCACTCAAAAAAAAAACATCTTTGAACTGTAATTATTTAAAATTCTAATGAAATTCTAAATAATAAAACGTTCCAGTAAAGAATTATTTTAACATTAAGCCTAGCAGAGTTTGTTGAGAAGAGAAATTGCTACACGCACAGCGTAGTCATCATCTTCTTGCATGAACATCTGTACAGGGTTTATTACGGTATAAACGCTGTTATCCGTGCAGCCTAGCTTGTGAAATGCTTTCCGCCGAGTCACCTTTTCAGTCATACTGTTGTGTTAAGACATTAGAATTCACTTTATTACCCGTTTGCTTTGGTTTACTTGATGAAGCAGAAGTAGCAGCGTGATCCCTGTAGCTCTGGAGTTCTCATATGATACACGGTCAGTGTGTCCTCTGCACACACACACACGTTAGCACGGATGCGGTGTGTTAGCACTATATAGTACACACGAAACCGTCACACAGATTTGTTACAGAAAGTAACACAGAAGTAGCCACAAGGCTGTGAAACCTTTGGTGATTTTAATGTTCACATGACTTTTAAATACTAGATTTGTACTTTAGGGTTTATAATCACAGGATGTTTTGGTGAATAAAAATGCTTCATAAATAAAATAAAAATAAAGAAAATTTCCTCAGTCATCTACGGGATGAGATACAGGTGTTGAATTTTTCTCCTGAACTGTCACAGCACTCGTCAGGTGAATGGAGCGGCCCAGAAATGTCATCTCTCGAACTCTTATCTGTCTGTAAGCCCCGCCCACTATTGTTCCATCTCGCATGCTCTCGCCTGCATTCGTGGTTTAAGAGAACATTTTACAAGTGCATGAGAAAGAATGCTGCAGGAAATTGCTGAAGAGTCCCAGAGATGGAACACTGAGGCGATATCCACTGTGCCGAGGTGAATAATAGTTTTACAAACCTATTCGAAATATATACGAACACAAGAATTTCATGGTTTATTTTTACATTTTGCGCTGATTGAAGCATTATCCCAAGTTTGCGAGGTGGATCATATTAATATTATGCATGAATTTTCTCATTTCTGATTGGTTGAAAGGCATGAGCTAATTCTTGGTATTCTACTAGCTGAACTGTTGCATCATTGACATTGTTGGTTGGATAAGTTGAACAATTACTGGATGATTGATGTCACATGTAAAAATTCCTCCTTCCTCCTTCCACTCCCACCAGAGAAAGTTCACAAGAAAATAGCTGTCTGCTTTCCACTCTGGATTAAGAGGAAATTAGTGAATTAATTCATCAGAAAGAAAGAAACGAGTAAGCTAGCTGATATTTCTAACATATTAGAAAGAAAGAAATACCAAAGCTCCACGGACGGACGATTTGGCGACTGTTAAGAAAATTACGCCAGGAAATCTCGGAAAGTTTTTTGAACGAATTATAAAACGGTTAAAAAGATTCAGCTCTCAGATTAGAATAATAAGCAATTATTGAATGAAGAAAACTATGACAGACAAAATGATTTGGGCACAGGGTCGTTATAACACCTTCCTACACCAAGTAATTGTGGCTCTACACCAATCAGAAAAAAATTCAAGAAAATCTCTTCAATGAATATTATAAAGAATTCTTCCTTCTCTGAAGGTGGCACCCACCTCTGCCAGGGGACTCGATTAAATAATTCTCCAGATCACACACCACCTCATTCAATGATTGTTTATTACCGTGAGATTGTAAACGAAACCTACGGCAGTGGTTAAGGCTCTGGGTTACCAATCAGAGGGTCACAGGTTCAAGCCCCAGTACCACCAAACTCTCACTGTTGGGCCCTTGAGTAAGGCCCTTAACTCTCAACGTTGCTCAGATGTATGAATGAGATAAAAATGTAAGTAACTACCAAATACAGAGAGTCCAAATGGGCCATGTTCCGTGTCTCCATTATTGAGGCGGCAGCCGGGAGCTGTGGCTGGAAGGTCATCGGTGCAACCCCCAAACCAGGTGGTGGACTCAGGTTAAACGTGCTGCAGCGCCAGGTTTCTCAGCCGGAAAAGGGTGGAATTCGGAAATGAGTTGGAACTCAGGAAAGGGAGGTTCGGGAATGAGGTCCTGCCCCAAGTGGAGGAGTTCAAGTATCTCAGGGTCTTGTTCACGAGTGAGGGAAGGAAGGAGAGGGAGATCGACAGGCGGATCGGTGCAGCCTCTGCTGTAAAGTGGAGGTTGACCAGTATGTCATAGAGAAGAGGAAGCTGAGCCGGAAGGCAAAGCTCTCAATTTACCAGTTGGTTTACGTTCCTACCCTCACCTATGGTCACGAGCTTAGGGTAGTGATCAAGGTAGGGTGAGAAGTTCTGTCATCTGGGAGGAGCTCGGAGTAGAACCACTGCTCCTTCGCGCTGAGAGGAGACGGTTGAGGTGGCTCGGGCATCTGATTAGAATGCCTCACGAACGCCTCCCTGGTGTGGTGTTTCAGGCATGTCCGACCGGGAAGAGACCCCGGGGCCGACCCAGAACATGCTGGAGGGACTATGTCTCTCGGCTGGTCTGGGAACGCCTCTGTGTCCCACCGGAAGAGCTGGAGGAAGTGGCTGGGGAGAGAGACGTCTGGACCTCATTGTTTAGGCTGCTGCCCCCGCGACCCGACCCCGGAACAAGCAGAAGAAGATGAATGAATGATTTTATGTGGACAAAATTAATTCTCATCTGATTCCATGACCAAAGGCACCCTGAAACTATAATCCCCATCCTTATTCTGTGTTAAACACATTGCTCACTGGGCGAACAGTGTGCGGCAAATGACAGCGAAGGCGACTAATGAGAGCGAATTGAAAATCAGCAATCTCGACATGATATTTTCTGCGAAATCACCATCCTCTCTTCACACCCCTAGTGTGTTAACTACTCGTCGACTGCATGTTGGGACTGGGTTGTATTCGCCACCATCACGTTTCCTTTGCCACCATCGCACTAGCCGCGTATTGGAAAAGCCCCCTTCGCCATCACATGAGGCCGAGCAAGGGGATGAATGGGTGCGAAAGTGAGCTTTGCCAACACTTTTGGAAGATGCAGGGAAGACACACGTGGCAAATGATACACAAAAAGGTGTACAAAAGATGCATTTTGGCTTTCATAACACGGTAGTGATTACGTAACAGTTTGAAGGCACATCTTTGCCAAACTGTGGTGATAATTTCAAACTTGTTTGAAATTTCCACGTAGCCAGATCGCACAAGACAAACCGCTGCAAACTTGGCGAACAATTCGCCACAATTTTGCATTTAAAATATGTACATCTGCGATTTTTTTCGAACAAGTCCTGTTTGTGACGTTCACCACCATGTTCACCCCAGAGAGCAAGTAGTTTTAGCAAGAGTTGGATAGTTTGACATCCTCATGAGTTCTCTGTATATCAAAGATCCAATGAATACTTTAAGTCAAGCATCTGAGGAACTAAAAACCAATTCTAATGGTGATGTCATACAGTGATTGACAGGACATATTTAACTTGAGTTCTGCTTTAGAGTGTTTAGGATGAACACTGAAAAAAAACATTCATTTTCTGAGCCACTTAATTCTAATTAGGGTTGCAGGGGAGGCTGGCGCCCCTCTCAGCCAGCTCTGGGTGAGGGTGGGTACAACCTGAACAGCTCGCCAGGCCATCACACATACAACCATTTACACTCACACTCACACCTAGGGGTGATTAGGAACAGCCAGTTAGCCTACTGTGCATGTTTTTGGACTGTGGGAGGAAACTGGAGTACCTGGAGGAAACCCATGCAAGCACAGTGAACATGCAAAGTCCACACAGAAATGCCTGAGCCCAGGAATTGAACCCAGGCAGCTCTGGAACACCACGAGAACCTGGGTGATGAATAGAGAAGAGTATGGAGAAGGTAAGGAACCTCTCACTAAGCTGAAGCAAACCACCTCAAGTTATGGTGTGGGTGTGTTCGACTGCCAATGGAACTGGTTCTCGAATGAATGCATTCAAAAATGCTTTGAAACTTATTGAACAGTGCAGACACTAGTGACCTGGAGCATCATTCCACAGCAGGGCAAGATACTTTTGAGGCAAAGAAATGGAATGCATCCCGGACCTGAATCCAACTGAGCTGCACCAACAAAGCAACATGCCCTAAAAACAAGCAGGAAGTGGATACCGCTACTATAAAAGAAAGCTGGCAGGGCGTCAGCGTGGAACAAACCCAGTTGTATGATGTATATGGGTTCCAGACTCCAGGCAGTCAGTGTACCGTGAAAGAGTTGCAAAAAATGGCCAGATTTACAAAATGGATCAAATCAGTATGAGGCCACAATCCAAAAAAAAAATATATTTTTTTAAAAGCACAGATGGGTGGGGCTAGTTCTGTGAGCAATCTATGAGCAATGCGCAGATTATTGAACACCGATACGGTCAGATCCTTTTAATAATGAGCAACACAATCTACCAAGAGCAGCACAAGTTACTGTAGGGTCATAAACAGGTACCAAAAACTTGGCATTCAGTAACTGAGTTCCAGGTTCCAGTGCATCCCAAGCACTTCACTGAGCTTTCCAATTTCTGGGGTTAATTTTAAAGAGTGTTGCACTTTCTGTTTCACGTGGATGTGAATACGCTCCATTTAAAGCCAACAGACGCAGAGTTCACTGGAGTGATCACTTATATATATATATATATATCCCATCTGGTCTAGGAATGCCTCGGGATCTCCCAGGACGTGCTGGAGAGTGTTGCTGGGGAGAGGGATGCCTGGGTTGACCTCGGAGGCCTGTTGCCTCTAAAACCCAATCTCAGATAAGTGGAACAAGATGGATGGATGATGCTGGCATGTGTCCAGATATTTATGAACCCGAATGCATTTGACATTGAAATCCACGTCTACACTGCAGTGTGCTTTCTGCCGACACAGACTTGTGGGGGGAACATATTTAAGGAGACATATTTAAGTTTTCTTCCCCAAATCTAACATTTGACCCACTGACGCACCTCTCATGGGCATAACCGCTTGTTCCAACAGGAATAACTTGATTCAGCACGTCAGCTTAGAACAGAACACACCCTCGTCTTACTCAGCTAGAATAACTCCTTATAAAACGGAGATGAAATCAGTTTAGAAAAGGGGAGAAGTCACAGTAACGTCTTCTCAGAGTAAGTGCAGAATTACACTGAACGGAAATCAGTTCCACACGTTTCTGTTTTTGTTTTTTTTTGTTTTTAATATAGAGGAGTAGCCGTTATCTATCCAGTAACAGACCCAGGCTGAGGAGATGTTATGGGAAACTCCTACTTGCCGTGTTCCTATACGCTTTAACCCAGGATTTTTTTTTTTGACCATTTTAAAGGCACCCTTTTCTCACACATACCAACGATCATCTTGCACGTAGGAGAACCGATAGGCCTCTAATTTTCTTGATTGCAGAAACCTTCTGTATGTTCTAAGATGTAATGACTTGGTAGAAACTTTTATTAAAACGGACTCCTGATGCACCAGAGATCATTCAGATTTAAAAATGTTCCAGGTGGGCATGCTGGGCGAAGCCGCTTGTACCTAAACCTTACGTCCCTGAAACTCTTCTGCTTTTCAGTTTTTGAAAGTTAGCAAACCTGCGATATTAAATCGAATCATCACAAAGATCGGTGCCGATACCCAGCCATACCCTTCAGGCTGGATAAAAAAAAAAAACTTTCTTATCAGAACTTTTTGAAACTCTAAACGAGGCACACACATTTTTGTTTTTATTTTTTATAGAGAAATGAGGTGACTGTTCGAAGCCCAAAAGCATTTAAAGCTAAATGTGGGTAAAGTGACTGAAGCTGGGGGGCTTGAGGCGACTTCCAGAAACTTGCTGAGAAGATTTTAGTATAAACAAACAAGAACAAAAAATAAGAAGTTTTCTGCAAAATAAATGTACAAATAAATAAATAATTTGACGAGGCGGCAGTTTCCGGGTGCGAGCGCTGATGAGAAACCGGGAAATTTTTTAAATTAATTAATTACTTTTTATCCAGCCTTATAACACTTCATCTAATATAAGGGCAACTGACTGTATTCTATCTGTGCAGGTGCACATTAGATGAGTAGTTTATTATATTTAAGCGACTTTAGAGGAAACCTGGAGTTGATCACATTTAGATTATATCCAGGGCACCCTGGAGGGCATTACCAGATTTTATCTACCATACAGGAAGCCTTGAGAGCACCTTCATGACATTTTTTGGCATTTGAGGTTCAGGGCTGTAATTCTGCCAATACCTGTAAAAAAAAAAAAGTTTGAAATGTTTTAAATCTTTGCAGTTCACATGGTGGTGACCCAACACTGACTTTCTTCTGAGTGATGGCTGCCTAAAGTTTAATTAAAATGCTTCTTCAGTCCGGTTTGTAGAATCTCTTGAATGTAGTGAGTATTCATACACAGAAAATTATTTCTTCACAATTCTAAAAGCTACAGAATAAAACAACATCCAGTTTAAACAACAAATTATTAAAAAAATGTTTTATTGTAGTGTAACATTGAAAAAAATAAAACACAGAAAAAATTCAAATACAACAACTCTTCCAGACGCAGATGTGCTGGAAGTTCACTGAGCTTTACAGTGGTACAAAGTGTTACTAGTGGTATTAGTTCATCAAAGATTAAAAATAGTGCAGAGAAAAGAAACGTGGCACTTCATCACTTCATTCAAGATTTCTGACAAGTCTCGTCATCACCATCTTTTAGAAAAATTCTACACCCATCTTTTCATGGCAACACATTTATCCTTCCCCGGAACGGCTCCTACAGAGAGACTGAAGTCAATGCCGTCCGTTTAGGGTTAAAAGGTTAAAAATATCTAATACACTACGTTAAAAGATTACTAAAAAGGCTGAAAGTCATGATTAAGAGAATGACGGGAGCGATTTCGGCTCAGTGGCTGTTTGTCTGGATCTACGACGTGAAGCTACTCGGATACGAGTTTAGATCCTGAAATGAGGGGACGTTTCACATGATTCAACATCACGATTGCACAAATACAGCGGGAACGCTTTACGTTCGGATTCACAAACATTCCCTACACCATTAGTAAACATTAAACCAGAACTAATGTTATCTGGTAATCAACACTCGACCTAAACAGCTGTTTAAATTTAAACTAAATATTAGTCATTTTACCACATTTTCGCTGAACGGCAGGTTAATGTCACGGACGCGGATACCGCACAGCAATGCCATGGTGGAGAGCAAGCATTCCAGTCACACAATGAGTTAAACTGATCTAACTGATATAAACATACCTCAAGACGCCGCCATGCTTGTCCGCCATGTTACACTTTGCTTACGATCCTCATTTTTTTAAACAGACGGTCACTGTTGAACTTAGAAAGCTACACAGACTTTCGAGACTGAACGTGCATCTCAAAACTCTCCTCGTTCCTTGCATGAAATGGAAGGTTTTCTGCTCTGCCATCTCCCGGAAGAGTGCGGATTGAGGTGTGATGAGGATACACGAGAGCAGCCTTCCCGGAAGAACCTCACGCCAGTGTATAAATTGAATGTAGGTGAGTGAAATGAGGTTGAAATTTAAGGGTTTTGAGATTCGAGAACAGAAATGTTTATTCCTCTATGCTTTTGACCTCAGTAACTGTCTCTGGGACTGGACTGTTTGTTCCCCAGGTTGCCGTTGCTATGCGGTATCCAAGCACGTGACCTTTCACTGTAAAAGGCCCATTTCTCATTTAGACGTGTTGAATGAACTGAGAGTTACCGTGTTGTGGTTTCTCAGTAACATGACAAGCTGCACTATTTCCCTTCTAACTAGTCCCTCCTGGAACTCGCAATCGCATCAGTTCACATAAGTTTAACCCTGGTGTATTCTGCCTGACCAATCACTGAAACTTTTCTGCAGATTTGGCCAATCATGGTATGATACCACGATTCACCAATCACAGCAGTCCTCCACGCTAACACTGAACCACATCACTTCCTTGTTTACTTTTGAAGACATTATGACAGGGGTGTCAAACTCATTTTTACTGAGGGCCACATCACAAAATTTCAAGGCCATCAAGGGCCGGATAATCGAAACTATGAAACCTGCAGGAAAAAAATTATTAGTTTAGTTTATGATGTGTAACTTCATGATCTTTATTCATTTTCCTGACAAATGCCTGGCTACAACATGCTAGCTTGCAATCTATCTTGAGCCATGAATGACACTTCCAATAGGTTTGCTGCCACCTAGTGGATGGATGAAGTATAAAGTCTCATGGTAATGTTTGATGCTAAGGATGTACGTTAATCATGTACTTTGAAAGCACTCGAGGGCCACATTAAATGAGTTGGCCAGCCAGATTTGGCAAGATTTGACAGCTGTGCATTATGATGTGGACATGTTTGCAACTATTTTTGAAATTTTCAGGTAATCCCCAATTTAATCAAAATAAACTTCTAAAAACATGCAGCACATTAATTTTCTGGACCGCTTAATCCTATTTAGGGTCGCAGGGAGGCTGGCGCCCATCTTAGCCGACTCCGGGTGAGGGCAGAGTACACCCTGGACAGCTCGCCAGGCCATCGCAGGGCAGAAACACGCTGACGGCT
>JAOUQZ010045816.1:0-10040 GCA_028564935.1 Neosilurus hyrtlii | reverse complement strand
CATGTCCGACCGGGAAGAGACCCCAGGGCCGACCCAGAACACGCTGGAGGGACTACATCTCTCGGCTGGTCTGGGAATGCCTTGGCGTCTCCCCGGAAGAGCTGGAGGAAGTGACTGAGGAAAGGGACGTATGGGAGTCACTGCTTAGGCTGATGCCCCCGCAACCCGACTCCGGAACAAGCGGAAGAAGATGAATGAAATGAATGAATGAATGAATATTATGATGTGCATGTCTTTGGTCTGTGGGAGAAAACCCACATAAGCATTGGAAGATCATATTGAACTCCACATAGAAATTTCCTCACTGAGCCTAAGATTGAATCCTGGACCTTTGTGCTGTATTTTACAAATTATTAAATGAAAGCAATATACTGTAATGTTCAATTACCTCTTGTCAAGGCAGCCAGGTTAGCGGTGTAGCTTGCCAGAAAGATGACAGCAAAGAAAGTCCAAACCAGCACCATAATCTTACTTGTGGTTCCTCTAGGGTTCTCTACAGGAACTGCGTTATTAAAGACCAGGGCCCACAGCAGCCAGACAGAATACTCTTGGTAGTGCATTGGTAGAAATTGGTGAGTATTCTGGAGTCCTCCTCAGCCGCCGAAGAAAGAAGAACCGTTGTGTCACTTTGGTGATCACACCCACGTGATGAGACCAGCTCAGATTTTTAGTGATATTGATCCCCAGGAACCTGAAGCAAGTGACTCTCTCCACCTAAGTCCCCATAATGTGGATAGGGGTGTGCCCTCTACCCTGCAGTCTCCTGTAGTCCACGATGAGCTCCTTGGTCTTGCTGACGTTGAGCAGCAGGTTGTTGTTCCGGCACCATGATGTCAGGGCTCTCAAATGCAGCCGTTGATGGTGGTGTTGTCTCCAAATTTTATGACGGTGTTGGACCTGTGAGTGGCCGTACAGTTGTGGGTGAACACGGTGTACAGTGGGGGGCTGGGCACACATCACTGGGGGGCACCGGTGCTGAGCGTCAGTGTGGAAGACGTCACACCACGGATCCACACCCCTTGTGGTCTGATCATCAGGAAGTCCAGGATCCAGTTGCATAAGGAGATGCTGATGCGTAGATCCTGGAGCTTCCTGACAAGCCTGGATGGAGTTATGGTGCAAACTCCAAACAGAAACGTGCAAGCCTGGGACTCAAACCCAGGACCTTCTTGCTGTGAGACAGACCTGCAATGTCACCGTGCCACCCTGAGCTGAACTAATGAAATGGAATACCACCTCCACACCAGGTCTCCTTGCCTGGTATCAGTGCCCTTGTCTAAATGGGGCAAATCCCAACAGCCACATCAGAAAATTAATTGTAAAGTCTTCCCAGAAGAATTGAGGGAGTTTAAAGAGTTGTGTTTATTGAAAGGTGCTCCAGTTGTAGTACATTCAAAAATTACAAAAGAGGAAATTAAAGATTGCAGTGTATGAATATAAAAGTAATGATTTTAAACAGAGCACCACTAAATAAGTAGATAACAAGTCCATCGTAACCTGCGTTGCAAATATTATGATTTATGGTTTTACTAATTAGCAGCATTAGTGTTATAACTAGCAGTTACTCGCAGACCCATGGATTGACTATCATAGTATGTTTACTGTTGAGCTACAACTAGTGATCTGAGGAATTAGATTAATGCATATATAAACTAGAAGTGCACTCATAGATTGTAAGGTACCTGCGACATGCAGCATAGATAGTGTTGCAAATACACTTTCTGCTTTCTAGACTTTCTGGTTTTAATAACCCACATGCTCATCTTGCAATATGTTCTATAGTATGTGGACATGACAATGTAATACCTCCACAAAAATTTCATTTTGTGGGATATGACTGAAATTAACTGTTGAAACAAACACGCAATCTATTATCATCACTCGTTACCAAATTATTACAAATTATTAATAAAATGGTCAGCAATATTTTTCTGCTATACACTTCTGTGGGCACCAATTCCAGCAGCAATACTGAACGATCCATGGATTTAATTAGTCAACCCTGCAAGAAAGGAGAAATCCTGGAAGTAAAAAACTGAGTCTGTGCAGGGAGAAAGCATGCATTATATGAACCTATGTATAGTCATGTAAAAAATGTAAATACTGCATGGAAATTCACACCATTTGACTTGACCACCTTTATATGAATACGACATCCATGGATATCGACTAATCGACTGAACGTCATTTAAAAGAAAAGTAGGCCTCTATCCCAGATTTTTCAAGAATCAATTATACTAAAAGCTACTAAAACAAAAGTATTGTCTTAGATTCATGGGTATTGAAAAATATTGTGTTGCTACCTTATGAATGAAATTTTTACTTTATCTTATGGATAATCCTTCTGCATTGAAAGCAATATTTAGAAAAAAAAACAACTTTTCTAGTTCAAGTCCCAGTAGTGTGGGTAACTGTATAATGCACTGCTGAGCTATTCTGGTGCTATCACACGTTTGATCATTTTCCTCAAACACAAGAAGCCTACATACAGAATACCTAAAATCTCAGGCTTCTTTAAAGCCCCTTCCACAAACCTGAGGGTTTTCTCTTAATACAAATTTAGTGGAGCAACAACAGAAGAGACTGATATAGATTTTGGGTGATATGGATTTGAAAATTGTGTAGCTGCATTCACATATAAAATATGTGTTGTACGACATGGGGAGAATTTTACGTTGTGGGGAGAATAGGTCAGTTCTGTTAATCAAATCGTACAATGTTCATATGAATGTGATTTCTGCAAGACCAAAGAAATCCTCATATACTAATCATGTAAAATTCAGTCGATCTACAACCACTGCGCGTACATTACATGATAGATGCACACACAACCTAACATTGTCATACAAATATCATGGGTTTAATGTAGAGTAGTCATAGGACTATTGTAAAAAAAGCTGTATGATTCTGAGAGCATCAGATGACACAAAAAGTGTATCAAATTTGTATGTCTTTGAATATCTTAAAACAGCCATAGAATGTTGTGAGGTATCAAACAGCAGACCTAGGAAAAAGACAAGAGATGATGGCAGTTTCATATGACACACCCACAGTTGTCCAAGGAATTTGTATGGTTTCCCTGTGATGGACTTGCTGTATACCTGTTGTGTGGTGTATGTGACAAGGGTTTAAGTAACTGTAAGCTAAATTCTCTGGATGGATCCCATGCAAACAAAAATTACCATTTTTTATCAACATCTTGGTATTCAGACATTTTCTGACATTTATATTAACATGTATTTAAACCATAGTGCAACAAAACAAAATAATTTGTCTTAAAATTTAAACTGGGCGGCACAGTGGTTAACACATCCGCTTCATAGCAAGAATGTTCTGGGTTCAAGTCCCAGGCTCAGGACATTTCCGTGTGGAGTTTGCATGTTCTTCCCTTGTTTGCATGGGTTTCCTCTGGGTACTCCGGTTTTCCCTTCATCAGCTCCTGATGGCATTGATTTACTGTTCTTCTCCTTATAAGAATATTTCATCCCAGACCACCAATCCTGATCATGTAGTGTGATAATTGCCTGTTGAGATCAATATCTTGACAATTTACAAGTCAGAAAAGTTATGAAAAATGAAAAAAATACAGCGGGTTGACTGATCTGGAACAACAGGGCCAGAGATTCAGGACCCTGAATGCAGCAAGTGCAGATAACCATTTGGGCTCTTCAGGATGTCTGTCACAGGTGGCGGCTGACATTGGGTGAACGCGATGTATGTGCATGGTGATGAATAACTGCTGGCGTATCCTTATTCAATTCTGGTAGGCAAAAATATTATATATATAAAAGGTGGTGTTCAGTCCTCACCTCACCCATCTGCTTATTTGGGGAACTGGTTGACTAAATTTCAGAGGCTTTTTGACAGTATGCTCATGGGTGCTGGTGAAATGTAGTGTAAAGTGATGAAACCCTGGGTAATGCCTTCAACCATATGAAAGCTATTGATGACAGTCAGATGATGGGCCAAATACAATGTCAACAATATGCTTTACCAAGTAATCCAGGGTACTAATAATACCATGGCTGGCCATTTACATGAGCAAACAGAAAACTGTCCATTCCTATTGGGCAGACATTCACATAAATGTATGCAGGTGGTGTGTGAAATCATATGAATGTAAGGTGGCGAATCCTCTAGCCACCCCAAAAGTGCCACTGTGTCCTCTCTGATTTAGTAGAGCTTCCCTTTAAAAGAACTGCCAAGGAGTTTGTTAGGCCCTCAGAATAAAAGGCACAAGGGCAGCATTTTATGTTATTTCTACGAGATTATACAGTGCAGTACCCAGGATCAGTGCCTCATCAGAAGAATCTGCACATTTGTGCTGTGGAGGATCTCTTCTGTTTGAGCTCCCTGGTCAGCAAATTGAAAGAGGTACTGACCATCCATAGCACTTTCATGTCTTCACAAACTTTTGGAATAATTAGTAATTACATTGAATCATAACAGTTTTTACCATCACCATATAGGATGGAAAATGCAGTGGGATGTTTTAATCAGATGTTTTGCTACGGCCTCAGGAATGTCGATCCCAGCTGGGGAAGAGAGGAGTGAAACAGGAGCCTGTTTAGCTACTCAAATCGGGCTCTAAATTAGTGATGAAGCTACTTTGAGTTGTGGACATTGGCTATAAAGTAAGGTGAACAGATTGAGGCCATGCAGTGGTGACACTGTTTCCTAAGATGAAAGAGCTCAGACCAGATGTGAAACTGAAAAGTGAGTTTAATTTATCTCACTTACTGATAACTACCTCTCCCTGTCCAAAGATCAGAGCTGCAATGGGAGATTTCTTTTGGCTGCTCACACTTATATCTTATCGAGCAGGACACAGAGACTCCCAGAGGAGTGGTTGTACTGACACCTGGCTGTACTGACTGCCTGAACATGGAAAACGTGACACACAATGAGCTCCAGAACTATGGCCAATATTGGAGCTATTTTGGTGTCCCCCATTGACTGGTCCAGCTCCATCACCCTTGTGCAAAAAAGCAGCCTGTATAGTCTGGTTCTGGATGGACTTCAAGTTTTTCTTACATCTTTTTCTCCTTTGCTAAGTGGGGTTGATACCACCCTGTAATCAACTGATTCCATCTGATCTCTGAAGCTAAACAGGATCAGGCCTGGTTAGTACTTACATGGCACACAATCTGGAAATAGCAGGTGCTGTGTGAGGGGCCCCAAGGGAAAACAACCATCAGACCACCCTCTTGTAATATGTTTAGTCAACCATTAGTACCTGATGTTCTGTGGCAGCTGAAGGAAGAAATAGGCTTGAATAAAAAAAAAAAAAAAAGTGGATATGTCAGGTAGTGCCGATAGGGGTAAGGACCTTACCCAAAGGTGCAACAGTGACGGCTTGGTAATGCTGGGGCTGGAACTACTGACTCTTTGATCACTAACCCAGAGATGCTTGATCAGTCATTTAAAACTGGGATTGACTAAAGGTATTGCTGCTTATTTATTCTGAGAGACTCTGCCTCAATAAGATCCTCTTTTTATAACTGATCATTTTACTGACCTGTTGCTAAATTACTAAATTAATTGTAATAAATGTGGTAAATGTTTCTCCAGCTGTTTGTGTTTAGGACCACTTACTTTTCCATTCTGTTGTTTTTGTGTCCCAATGTCCATTCAGTCCAAAATTAGCTAATATTTTTTCATGAAATAATAAAATTGCGTGGGTAATGTTTCCACAGCTTAAATATAATAATAATAATAATAATAATAATAATAATAATAATAATGTGGATGTAAAAAAGTCGATGCAGCCTTGTTAAAATGATAAAATTCAAACAGACTAAATTCACATTGTAAATTCATCTGTTCATGGTGTACCCTGCCTCTGCCCAGTGTTGGCTGAGATAGGCTCCAGCCTTGTCACAACCCTAATAGATATAAGCAGGTTGGGATAAGAGTGAGTAAATAATGTCAGCTTTTTTCTTACTTATAAGCACAACTTGAAGTAGAATTTAACAAGTTAACTTAGTGTCTTACATGTTTCTTGTGGCAGGAATTTGATCTTAGAATCTTCTGTCACTATCACAAAACCTCATCCTCTGAGCTCCAAGCACAATAAACCAGCATCAGAATAGAAAATAGGAAATAAATAAGGAAAATTGTGTGGAAAGTAAAATATTTTTGATAAGCTGTTTAAATACATTTGAATTCCATACCAGTGGAGGCAATTCTGTGTTTAGCTCTATAGTTGAGAAGGTACTATAAATGAAAATCAACCAGTGACTCACCCAGGAAAGCAGATGGCGAGACGGTGCCGTTGCTCCGAGAGACCATAACACTGATGCCAGTTTCCACAAAGGGAACTGAGAATTCAACAACCTCTGACCTCTCTTCATTGATGGTTAGGGAGCCAATGGCCATGTCTGCTCGTTTAGACACCACCTGGTAAGCAATACAATCAGCACATGTTCAACCACCACAGCACTTGACAGATTACAACAATAATTTGAGACTATGCTATTTATAATTGACAAAACAGACAATCTACTTATCACCAGGAGATAGGAGCATCTGCAAAATATGAAGACATTTTCTTCATACAAATTAGAGCAGACAGGAGAAGATATTTACATTGACCTAAAAAACTGTTTACTGCCAACGACTCCTTCGCAGTCTAGAGTTCCCTCCAAAATATTACCAACTACAAAAAAAAAAAAATCTGAATGATTCTGAATGAGTCACCCTAACTTGCATGCCTAGAAGAACCACTTCTCTGGTACTAACTACTAATTAAACTGCTGAACTTTATACTTCTGTCCCTACATACACTCTTTAGCCATATCCCACCACTCACCACCACAAAGGAGATCTGCAAGAACAGTTAAAGGTTACAATTATGGAACTGCTCAGAGAATATCAGGGCAGAGGATGTAATCTCCACCCATCATATATTTAAGTGTTTATAACCTGGCTATATTGTTAAACATGTGTATCTTTCATTCATTTATTTATTTAACAAACCACTTGAAGTCTATCTCAGCCGACTCCGGGCGAAGGCGGGGTACACCGTGAATATCTCACCAATCCATCACAGGGCCAACACACACAAACACTCACACTCAAACCGAGGGCCAATTTGGAACAGTCGATTAGCTTAATGTCCATGTCTTTGGACTGTGGGAGGAAACCCATGCAAACACGGGAGAGAACATGCAAACTCCACTCAGAAAGACCCTGCTAACCACTACACCACCATACTGCCCTACTGGTGTATCTTCACTGGAAGATTTTAAACTTGAATTTTTCAATAAATATTTCCCTCCGCCGACAAAGAGGAGATTATGTATTCAGTATTGTGTGTTTTTGTGTGTGCGTGTGTGTGTGTGTGTGTGTGTGTGTGTGTGTGTGCGTGTGTGTGTTTTTTATCAATATATCTCAGTGGCTATTAGATTGTCATGAAACTTTCAGGGGTGGTAGCCAGTGATTTTAAGAAAAAACAGTCGGATTTCAGAGGTGACCCAAGCTGATGTTTTTGGGATTTAAGGAAAAATTTAAAGCCCTTTAAAGAGCCATATAGGTCAGGTGTTATAAGAATGTGGGCGTACTACTCTTTGCTACTTCTCTGGCTTTTCTTTCAATAGAACTTCAAATAAATCAAACAGAAGTAATGAGCAGGCTCTGTAATTGGTTGAATTTATGAGCTCATGCCGATCCTATACAGTGTCTCGAAAAAGTATTCACCCCCTTGGCATGTAACTATTTTGTTGCCTTACAACCTGAAATTGAAATGGATATCTGGAGTAGTTTTCAGTCAGTCTACCCAACATGTCAACAACCATAAAAATAAGCAAACAATCTGAAAACTTGAGGGGGCATAACTATTACTCTGTGGGGTTATAAATTAGTCTATCAATAGACAGATACACCACTCTCCACTGCGGACCTTTCCAGCTCCATCAGGCTTAACTTGGTCTCTTTGTTGCATCTCTGATTAATGCCCTCCGTGTTCGGTCTGTGACTTTTGGTGGCAGTATTCTTGCAATGATGGATTTAATTTGTGGTGGTTTTGAGTAGTCTGTATGTGTGTGTGTGTATATATATATATATATAGTAGTGTGCAGTGAAGATTACACACCACCACTTTTGTCTAAAAGGCCTTCTTAAAAAAGGACTAAAAAATTACTTCTCTATAATTTTTTGGTGAAAATGTATTGAACAATGCTACTGCAGTTAATGAGAAACAAAAAATTATTCCGAATATTGAGGTAAAATTATGGCTAATAAACAAAAACTGAAAGGTGTCACAAATTTTATTTGATTTATGCGTAGTATGAACTTCAAACCATATGGAATGGTTTAGAAAGTGACAAAATTAAAAAATACAGTACATACAGCTTAAGAAAATGAAGATAAATCAAATCAGGTGCTATTTAAGTATTTATTTCATTTAATATTGGATCATATTGATGAAAATAAGTAAACAAACAACACTATATATTAATAACAAAAATAACAGTCTCTTTTTTGAGAAAAAAGTCAGTATTTAGTGTGAACACCCTTTACTTTAATTACAGCATTTAACATTTCAGTCATAGTGTTCACATATTTTTTATTTTTATTTTTACTGTATTTTATTATATTAACTGTACCTTGTCCTATACGTACATAGCTTACTTCAAGCATACACACAGCATTCATTTCATATTTTTGCATTCTTTAATTTACTTATTTACTTGATCAACTGGATTATTGTTGGGCCTGGTTGAGGTCTGCGCTTGCTGAGAGCTCTGGGTGTACGATAAATTTTAACTATGTTACATTTTTAACTTCAGTTACTACTCTGCAATTGGGTTGTGTTTATTGAAAAATCTGTATAGTTTGCATTACCTGTATTCCTATCAGCAGTGCACTGCTTTGTATTATCCGCACTGTAAATACATACAGTCAGAAAAATTAAGGACATTTTCGATTTTGTAGGTGCCACTGATTAGAGCCTCCTGCAGCTGAAACCTGTCTTACTTAAACCTGACATCTAGGGTGTAGTGTTCTCATTATTACTGAAATGTGTGATTCAAAAAGCCCTTTAAACCCTTGATTGTAGAGGCCTTTAAGTCTGACAAGGAATTTAAGATGTGTAAATTATTTATAATAAAGAATTCCAATGAGGAGAATCATCTACAAATGTACAGATAAAACTTCCAATTCTTCCAGGACTAGCTTTCCAAGAAAATTAAGTTAAAGAGCAGACTGTTAAATATGAAAAGAAAACAAATTTTGACCTGCATGGGAGCTAAGATAAAGCCCTTGCTGTCCAGAAAAACATTAACACAAGACTACAGTTTGCCAGTGTACATATACATGAAGATCAGGCCTTTTGGAATAATATGCTCTGGACAGACAAATAAAAGATAAAGTTGTTTGGCCACAGTCACGGTACACACGAGTCCACTTTCAAAACCTGCTAACTCAGATAACAGAATAATATTATGTCTCTTCATATGTTTCTTAGATACATGATTTAAAACAAAGCATTCAAGCAGAGACTCTTCCCTCTATCTCAATTCTTTTTTCTTTTTTGCTATACTGTATTAATCCTGCAAGGGAGATTATTGCCTCTGCATTTAACCCATCCAAAGTGAGGACACACATGTAAACAGTGAGCACACACGGAGCAGTGGGCTGCCACACCCATTGGGGTGCCCGAAGAGCAGTTGGAGGTTAGGTGCATTGCTCAAGGGATCTTCAGCCATGAAGGTGGAGGAAGGGAAGGTGCAGCTCAGTCCAACACCACCACACATTTTTCCTGATAGTTCAGGAATCGAACCAGCGACCTTTCGGTCCACCTTTCCTTCACACATTGCATTTACAAAGCAACCAGCATTGTGAGTGACCCCATACCCACCTCACTCAATCTCTTCCCGCTCCTGCTGTCTGGAAAAGCGTACTGAAACATTCAGGCCTTCACAGCCTCTCAGTTTCTCTCCCCAGGATATCAAATTCCTTAACTCTCAAGGACTGGACTGATACAACACACACACACACACACACACACTTCTCAGCCCTTCCATTCTAGCATTTTCCCC
>JAOUQZ010045815.1:0-10041 GCA_028564935.1 Neosilurus hyrtlii | reverse complement strand
ATATATATATATATATATATATAAGATCTTGAGTCGATTTTCCGTAAAACAGTGCTCGATACGTCGAAGTAGAGCAAAATCCCCTGATGAGTGGGCAACCACGAAACAGGCTTGTCGGGAGGAAACTGTAGTATATATATATATTAAATACTGTCTATAATTCATATAAATAAATAAAGATAAGTCTTAGTCTAACTTAGAGTTTAAGTCCAGGATTTGATTAGGTCACACAAGGACATTCACAAATGATGATGCCTACTGGCCAGATATTTGGGATTAGATTCACAGCAGTGTGATTGACAGCTGAGCAGTATCTGAAGGAAAGATATAAATATTGATGTCACCAGATCATCTTTGACTACTCACATTATTCATAAGTTGCAGGATTGATTTAAATGGACTGAAGATTTCTTAAACACTTTTAAGAAGCCACAGTGAAGAAGGGGTGCCACAATAACCCAATATATACTAATAACGTCACCAAAAAAAAAAGAAAAGTTTAAAAAAAGCACCTATCACAAATTATGGGAATCCAGGTTTATTTGCTAGCGCTTACTGACATGGTATATAAATCACAGAAACAAAGCTCACAACATGTAAGATGAGAGTAAAAATGTATTTATTTATTTATTTATCAAAGCAGAATATGTTGACTGATGTCATATTATTCTTAGTAAATCACATAAGTATTTAGCGGTGAGCCTTCCAGACAGTATGTGTTAATCTGGTCATCTGCAATGTGTGTATTAAATTACTGAACTGCTTGTTTGTTTTTTTTTACCACCAGATCGATACTTATTAATGGACAAGATTTAACTGCAGGCTGCTCTGTTAATAAAATGTTTGAATGCTCATGGACTAGTGAGCTCTTTGGCAGGAGAGCGGGACTTGCCACCAAGAATAAAGGAGCTTATAGAGTTTTTAGAGCTTTATCTGTCTGGAGCACTGACATTTGACAGATTTTTATTGGAAAAATGCATTAAACATGAAAAGGTGTTTGATGCTTAGCCAGTATGTAGCCTGACATCATACAAAATCATGTTACATATTGATGTGGTTTTACAGTATTTATTAAAAACAACTTTCTCAAAATCGCATTGAAATAAACATAATTTACATAAAGATTGGAGATAAGAGTTTAATTCACATTATTATTGAATGATTCCTGAAACTTTCTGTTCAGAAAGCTACTTTGTAAAGATCTTGGGGGGAAAGAAGGTTCTTAAAGAAGGTGAGTGCTGGTTTTGGCTTTAACATAAATTTCCTGCAGTTAAGAATGTCTGTTTCTCATTTGTATGTCTTCCCAATGTTTTTTTCCCCTCTTTGAGTTAGTTTCCTTCTCTTTTCCTCTGGAGAAAGTGGGAGGTACAGAAGAATTCTTTGGCAACTTTCCAGGTTTATGTGCATGTGTCCTGTCTCAGGGTTGGAGACTGTACCACTTCTCTGTTGGAGAACAGGAGTGGGCGTCCTGATGAATCTGTGACTATTCTTCATATACTGGTGTCTCTCAGTAGCTCCTTAAGACCCAGTCTCACTGGCACTATTTTGGAGTTAATCATTCATGAAACTCACTGATCAGCAGGAAGATAAGATATTAGAGTGACCTGCAGATTTTCATATTCTCTGCAGGATACACCATTCATCACTCAGGGTAAGTACAAGTGACATTGTTTAACAAATAAGGCATGGTTCACTGGGGCAAGTAAATCATACTGAAGATCTATGTGTACTTATATGAATGTTTGGTTAATTGTATTCATACTGTATATTTTCTCAAACTGTTTTTTTAAGTAGTGATATGTTAACTTGAATTCATTTAGGCAATCCTGTTTTAAATTTATTTCACACTGTGTGTTAGTGTATGATCTGAAACATTTGTTGTGCTTTGTTGTTTAAAGGATTGGTCACCAAAAGTCTTTAAGCTGCGATAAAAAGTCAGCATGGACTTGTAAAAGAGTCTATTTCTGAGTGTAGCAAGAAGCAGTGCACAGGAGAAAGTCAATCTGAAGAGTAAATGCACAATATACACTAATTGTATAAGGTTTGAGAATAGTTTCTTGTAATAGTAGGTGCAACATTTTGGGTGAAATCAAAATTGGCTTTTTATGCAGTAAGTGCCTGCATATTTTATATTTTTGCAAGAACAAGATCAGTTTTAAACAAAAACATCCACATCTGGTGTAATTATGTTCCTGAAGGTAGCGGTAATCTTTGGCTTTCTGCAACACTGCATAATGTGTGCACTAGTATGCTGGCTAAACAATCCTCTGGGCAGTAAAGACATTGCCGTGAGATATTTTTTCCACAGCGTAAGCCAGATGGTGAACTAAACCTGGAAAAATTAAAAGGAAAGCAATAAATAGATAGATAGATAGATAGATAGATAGATTTAAAAAAGAAGATGAGGAAGAAGAAGAACAAGAACAAGTCAGGGTAAACAGAAACAGATGTCTCTCCTCCGCTCGATACACCCCACTTTATTGTAAAAGTACTGGAATTGATGATTTTAATCAATTCATGGTTTATTCACACAAGACAACTTCAAGCTTTCTTTACTGCTAATCAGATCTTTATGTTAATGGAGCCTGTCTGTGTCTAAAGATAAGATAAGGGGAATTCCTTGCTCCATAACAGCGAAAAAAAAAAAAAAGAAAAACTACACCCCCACCCACACACAGAAGTAGCAGAAATTACTACAAAACATAAATATAAAACCCCAACAAAAACCATAAAAGGAAAAACAATTCTATATAAGAAATATAAGGATTTATTATTCAAGTCACATTTGTGTAGCATTGGCCAGAATGGGACAATTTGGTGATATCTACAGGTAGGTTCCAAGTTTCTCTGGAGATGACTAACTGTTAAAAGGCAAAATTATGAACTGATTATCAAATGAAAGTGTACCAGTTTGCCGATTTACCCAATAATTTTCTAAGAATATGGTGATGCGTGCAGGACAGTGCAAAAGTGTCTATGATGCCAAAAACAAAACAAAACAAACAAACAAAAAAACTGTGCCTAGCCTCAGTACTTCAACTCACAAGTGTAACACAAGTAAAATGTGTAGTGTCACAGAAACTGAATATCTTAAAATTTATTGGTAAATATTTGATCCTGCATTAAACAGACTATAAAATTAAAAGTAAAGTTTTTTTTAGAGCCAAGTAAACGATTAATTATTTATTGGACTATTTTAACAGTAACAGTAAAGTATAAGGAATAATGCAGCATTTTCAAAAAGAAAAAAAGTATCACTTGCTCTTTAAATATACTTGTAAACTCAATCACATGTAATTAATCAACTTCTGCATTGCACACCATGTTAATTGGCTTCTACCTGCTAGTTCAGCTTAAAACAGCCCATCCTAGATCATTCCAGTGCTTCAAAGTGTGAATGAAAGTAAACAATTAACTCTGGGTGAAAAAGCACTCTCTAAAGATCTCAGGGATAAAGTTGATGGAAACAAACAAATTTTAAAGGTTTTGCTCTATTTTTCCATCCAGTCACCTTTGCCTTAATGTTGAAATGCATATTGTTTATTGTCTGCACAATCCCAAGAGGTATACTGTAGACTGGAAGACACTTTAGTCTGCCTTGGTGTATTATAGATATATAGAAGGAGGGATCTGCAAGAATTGACCAAGTGTGGTGAAGTGTGGGGTGTGATAAGTGCTTTGAAGTAGGAGAGTGTTGGTCAATTTTTGCTTTGTAGGCAAGCGTTAGTGATTTAAATCTGAAGAGAGCAGCTATAGGAAGCCAGTGGAGCAAGCAGAGTAGCGGAATGGTGTGGGAGAACTTGGGAATGTTGAAAACATGCTATGCATCTGCATTCTTGATCAGTTGCTTAGGCTGACTGGTGCTCAAAGGCAGACCTGCATGAAGTGAGTTGCAGTGGTCAAGCCTTGAGATGACAAGGGACTGAGGAGGTAGCTAAGTGGACTTAGTGGGAAGATATGGACACATTTTTCCATTGTTAATGTTAAAAGATAAATCAACATGTTAGAAAAAGATGATCAATATGAGAGTAGAAGGATGGGTGATTGTCCATTGTTTCCTCAAGGTTTCATTCAGTGAGTAAAGGGTGAGATTTCTGACAGACATGCAGAGATTCAGGCAGAAACATCAGTGTCTGTGGAAGTAAAAGAGTGGACAAGATGAGTGCCATCTGCATAGCAGTGGCATGAGACCTAGTATGGAGGGAGAACAGAGGAAGGCCAAATATTGAACCCTGGGGGACACCTGTGTGAGTAGGGAGAGTCTTTGTGGAGCCGATGTGGATCCTTTTCAATTAACCTGATATGAGTGACCTTCCAGGTAGTAAGCAAGTCACTGTGGATAAAGCTCTGTGGATAAAGTGGATAAAGCTCTGGGATACTGAACAGAAGACTGGCAGTTCAAGCCCCAGTACCACCAAACTATCACTGTTGGGTCCTTGAGCAAGGCCCTTAACCCTCACCTGCTCAGTTGTATAAAATAAAGTGAGTCCCTCTGTAATACTGTATGATATAAATGCTGTAAATGCAATTTCCCAGTGAATAGACTGGGTGGACTCTTGTGTTTGATTATGTCAAATGCTGTTGAATGTCAAAAAGTGTCAAAAAGGGGACTGATGATGGCACATAGTTTCTCTGTAACAGCCAAAAGGGCGGTTTCTGTAGAACTGATTAGGGTCCTGGAGGTTGTGCTGCAGGAGATAGAAAATAGTTGGTAATGAAATTCAAGAATTTTAAAAAGCATGAGAAAAGTGATACTGGTCTGTAGTACCTGATTTCTAATGGATCCAAAGAGGGTTTTTCCAAGATGGCTAGAACTCTGATTCTTTTGATTGTTGTTGGTACCAGATGATATGGAGGCATTAATGATAATGAGGGTATTAAAAGATGGAGAATTGTGGAAGGGATTGGATCCAGTGGGCAGGTGGGAGGATTGCAATATGAGAAGACTTACAGAATCTCGTCATTGGAAAGACTGGAAAACTGGGCAACGGAAGGGGACTGCTTAATGTCTAAGGTAGGAGACAGGGTGAAAGTGAACGTCTGATAGATATGTTTAGTCTTCCTATTAAAGTAAGCTAATTCTTTGGTGGTCGGGGATGATGTGGCAGGAGGAGCTGGTGAGTTAGGTAAAGATTAAAAACTTTGCGGAGTTTACACATATCTTGTGCAGTAATGTCCAATTTTTCCTTGTAGAAAACTGTCTTAACTGCAGCCAATCAGATAAGAGTGTAGGCAGGAGAGCAAGAACCCAGATCTGTATTGATAGTAAGAGGCCAGATCTCTTTCGAGTTGTGATTTCTTCCACTTTCTCTCTGCTGCTCTCAATTTTCTATGATTGTTATACAGCAAATCCAAGTGCCAAGTGGCAGGGCAAGAAGTGTTTCTGGACTTGGGCAGGGGACATCTTCAGATGCAGAAAGTGAGGAAGGGAGAAAGTTGAGTAACATAGTATCATAGGGAATGCCGAGTGACAGAGAATGATTCTAATGATAGGGAAGAAAAGAAGACAGGGTATGTAAAGTTAGATAGGGTACAGGAAGCAACAGAGTAAGGAGTGTGTGGAGGTTGTGCAGAGTGACAGAGACATACTGAAAGCTGGTTTTAGTTAGAATAGGTAGGGTGATGGTAAAGGATACCAAATGGTGATCAGACGTGTGAAGTGGGGTAGCAGTAATGCTTGTAACTGGGGAGGGACAACTGGAGACAAGATTCAGGAGATTGTCTCCTTTGTGTGTTGGTCAACAGTTGCTAAGTGTTAGAGAGAAGGAAAGGAGAAGGAAAGAGGGAAAAAAGAGAAGAGGACCCAAGCTTGTCAAGGAGGAGATTAAAATCTCCCAGGACCACGAGAAAGACTGAGGAGTGTGTACATTTCTAGCAGAAAGTGTTCTAGGGGTCCAGGAGCGAGACAGATGAAAATGATGAGAAGGTTGATTGAAGAGGAAGCTAATACTG
The DNA here is from genome assembly GCA_028564935.1 of Neosilurus hyrtlii. Lineage (NCBI taxonomy): Eukaryota > Metazoa > Chordata > Actinopteri > Siluriformes > Plotosidae > Neosilurus > Neosilurus hyrtlii. The sequence continues at coordinate 4,089 of JAOUQZ010045815.1, read as the reverse complement.
CATGAAATTCAAAGGAAGAGATGCTAAGATGAGACAGAGAGAGTGATGTGAAGAAACTCAGAGACATATCTCAGTAAATAGGAGAGAAAGTTTCTTTGCAGTTTTCACATCAGTTTGGCTGGGACTGGGGGATCTGCTCCCAGATATCTCTGGTTTTTGAAATAGCATGCCTCTACCCACTTAATTGTATTGGCAAGATCTTTAGCCAGCACTTAAACACTTCATATAGCCTTTCCTTGACATGAATGCATGTGCCTCCATCATATTGCCCTTCACAAGTCAGAAATATGCCAAATGCCTTGTTCACTTCCTGAACAAGAAACAATATGTCTCTTTCTTCTTGGTAAAGGGGTCAAAACCCCATTTGCAGCCCTGTTGGTAGCATTGGTGAAGGGTGTGAGATCAACTATATCAATGATGGCATTGTAAAGAAGCCTAAATCTGTTTTTGGCAGCAACCACATACCTATCCTGAGGCTCCTGGTGGTTCGAGAGCTCTCCAATTGTATCTTTTTAAATCAAGAAAGCCAAGTTTAACCTTTAGATTTGTTTACAGCATGCCATGGCATTACAGCCATGGCATTGTTTCAGTAGACTTATCACAACTGTTACTTCTATCCAAAGTTAATTATTAAAGTTTATTAATTTTTCTCAAGATCTTGGATTGGAAGTGGGCGAGTGGAACCACTACATACTTTTTCATCCCATTCCAAATACATTCATTCATTAAAGATAGTAGAAGAAAGCAGATAAATTCCATTAAATAAACAAAACAAAATATTATACTGGGATATTTATACATTTTAAATAATAATCCGATATTAAATGTCTCTTAGTGAAAAAAGTAAGTGATTTTTTATTTTTTTTGGATTAAATTAGAAATGGGCTTTTTTAAATAGTGGGATGACAAGCAGGTGTGAATCAGCACCCTGCTTTATTTAAAGAACAGGTATCTGTCAAATTATGTCCCTCAGAACACATTTGTGGAAATATCACGGCATGCTCAAAGGAAATATTTAAGGAAATATAAAAAGAGTTATTGATGCTAATCATTCAGGAAGAGGTTACAAATCCATCTTTAAAAAAATTGTACTACCCCAATCTGCCGTGAGGCTTATGGAGGAAATTCAAGAGCATAGTTATCTTCTTCAGGAGTGGTTGACCAATCAACATCAGTCCAAAAGCAAGGTGTATAACTGATATCTAGAAAGAAACCTGTGTAACTTTTAACCTCCTAAGACCCACACTCTAAAACTCTTGTGTCTTCTCATTTTTTGGCACTGCTTCTGTTCCGTAACATCTGATAATTATTAAACTTGAGCAATGTCTTTAAACAGGAAAAAGTTTGGCAAAAGAGTAATAACCTGTGGCCCTCTTATGAGGATCTTACAAGGACATACACACATACAGAAAATATGATTTCCTGAAATAAGGACAGGTCGCAACAGAATAAAACTAAAGACCTCTCACACTGGCCAATAACAATGCTGTTAAGTTCACTATTAGAAGAATACTGAATAAAAGGATGTACACAGCTGAGTTGCAAGGAAAAAGCTACTGCTCTCCAAAAAGGGGTGAACAGTTCTTAACCAAATTGTAGTCATTTCAGTGAATTCCTTAGGTGTTTTATTTACTTAATACAGGCCAGTAAATAACACTTCTGAAAAGCATGATTTTCCATAACCAGAGGAACTCAGGGATGTTGTGGACAGCCTCATGCAAAATGTATGCAAAACAAAAAAACACACAAACAAACAAATAAATTAATAAAAATTGAAGGCTTGATCCATCCCTATGAGTGCTCTAAAATCCATAATCAAAAACTGGAATTTGTGTAGTACCAGTAGAACCCTTCCCAAATCAGGCCATTCCCTCCAAACCTGATTGAAAATTTAGGAGAAAATTAGTCAGAGAAGTTACCAAGAGATTTACAGTAACTTTGAAACAGTTATAAGAATTTCTGGCCAAAAAAAAAGGTCATTGCATGCATGTGACAACAATATATAATATTTAAAATGCTGCACAAATGTGACTTGTATGTGGAGGTATGCAAGAAAAAAGCAAGTTTGCCCAGCATACATTGTACCTGCCTAGTCCTGTATAAACGCTGCTTGTTGACATTGAGCTTGCCTTATGTTTACGTACGTATCTTCTATGTTTCCCTACCATAGTTAGTGCTAAGTCTGTTTTAGCTCATTTTCATTTTAGATCGATTCTCTTATCGTTTGTTTTCCTTTTACTGTGTTTTGTATTTCTGTGTTGATGTCACACTGCTTACATACCCTGTACTTGTTGCACTATTTATTTATGTTTAATTAAAAGACAGTATTATCTGCAAGTACATCTGCATCCTTTCCAGTCTCTTCTGTAATCACACACACACACACACACACACACACACACACACATACACACAGAACCTTGCAGTTTATTGTTCAGTGTTGAAACGTAATAAGAGTATGATACTGATGAATGTATCGATTTCATCCAGCAATATCTCATATTTCAGAGCACTTTAAACAGTCTCACACACACGAACACACACACACACACACACACACACACACACAACTGTCACATTTCTGTTTACATTTTTTAAGCTAGCCTATTTGAGCTAAATCTGCTGTGCTAATCATACAAGCACAACTACAGAAACAGGAACTCTGACTGAGCTTAGATAATAAAGTCGATCATAAAATCATTACTCATTTCAAAATGGACTTCTAAAATTGAAACATTGTGAGAACCTCGAGAGACGAAAATGAAACAAGAATATCAACAATTTCCTCTGATTGGTTGTTAAAAGAAAAACAGATAAGACTCAGAACAAGTAAAATTGAACTATAACTGTGTTTAGCATCAAGTGCTAACTGAATTTCTCTGAGAATCGCCAAGTGAGGAAATGTTAACATGGTTAGCAGAATGAAAAACACAATAAGATAAACATTGTAATGATGTATGGATAATTTCTCAAGTTTAATTAAAAAAAAGTGCAAGGTCTCTTATGTAAAATAAAAAAAACAGGGCTGGGATTTCTCTGTACAGACAGAGCATTATTGAATAGCGGTATTGATGATCCTTACAGCATAATTAGTGTGTATGTAATACGTTAAAGCGATACAGACACTTATTTCAACGTAAATGACCTTAAAAAGCACAAAGCAGGTGATTTTACCCTGTGGATTACTAGCGGATGCTGAACCGCGGGGGTTAGCGGGGGTTGATGTCTCTTCTGGAGACAGTGAAGCGTCACATTCTAGTGACTCTGAGGATGAGAACGCTGCCAGAGATGAGCATAAAGCCAAATTCAAAATGGCTTATGCAGCTAATGTTTTTCCAACTTGGCTTTCCAGTCGTCAGTTGGTTTAGAAACAAAAATAAATGTTATCTGTGATTACTGTGCCTGTTGTTTGACAGCTCTGCAATGGACGATAATGTGTTATGATGTACGGGGTCAGTAACATAGCCCAGCCAATCCAACACGTTGACGTCACTTCCAGCCAATCAGAATGGCAACATGTCTCTGAGCATGCCCAGAGTCATAACACTAACGCACACTTTAAAATCGAGCATGGGCTGATGTGTGATGTTATATGTAATAGTTTTAAAGAGCTAGTAACACTAATTCACCACAGGGGCACTTTAATAGTGGAGCTCCGCACATCACTGGTGTGTGTATTATAACACCTTTCACAAAACCGGCCTTGGTTTTCTTTGTTGTGCTCTCGTTTTCCAGTTTTCATATACTCCATTTTCTTAGTGATCTCTGTGCCTCATGCTTGTTTTGCTCAACATTGCCAGCTGGCTACATGCTACGCTTTCTCGTTTCAGTTTGTGTTTCATTAATTGGATCTCTTGGGTTGCCAGTACACAATAACCTCCTCATCTAGCGTATGCATCCTTTCTCCATGTGCATTTGTGATATGTATAGTCCTTAGCAAAAAGTAGTTTATTCAAGTGTACTATCAGTGTACTAATTTTATACTAAAACGGACATAGTATACTTGAAGTTCACTTATTATATACTATGTTTTATGTATTTCAGAATAGTATAGTGAAGTATACTCAGTTTATACTGAATAGTATAAAG